>PNEQ01004440.1:21498-40543 GCA_003012365.1 Medauroidea extradentata | reverse complement strand
ATCGATCGCCGCTTCGCTGCGAGGAAGTGTCCTTTATTATGAATGACGCTCATCAAAATCTCGTACCGTAAATTTTATTAAAATAAACGGGGCACTCGTTTTCATTTGTGACGAAAAACGCAATTCCTTGAAACATCATACAACTCCACAGCTTACAGCTTAGCTTTCAAACGATTTTTGGCTACCAAAAATTTTTGCATCCTCATATAAGACGAGTAGCAATTTTTGAGGGCCAAAAATATGTAAAAATTGTCGTCTTATATGCCGGCAAATACGGTATATGTGCGAAATAAAATTCAACTCAATACCATTCAAATAGTTTTATTATACGTAAACTTAATTTTGTAAGTTCTGAGAGTTCACAAAATTTTGATTGGTTGACAACATATTGATCAATCAGTCTTGGGCGAAGGCAAACTAGGCAGGCGTGCTGTTAGGACTCGGTTCGGCGGGATGCGACGGCGGCATGGCGGTAAGCCCCGGCGACTCCGGTAAGTCTGGGTGTACGAGAACACCGGTCATGTTATGCTTCTGGCTTCCTTCGATCATTTCTATTTCATGCGGCGGCGTGGCGCTAGGCCCCGGCGACTCCGATAAGTCTGGGTGTACCAGGACTCCGATAAGTCTGGGTGTACCAGAACACCGGTCATGTTATGCTTCTGGCTTCCTTCGATCATTTCAGTTTCTTTAAACTCTTCGGGGGTTATATTTAAATCTGGAAAACTTTCTCCATCCGAGATTGATGACATTAATGAAGTGACAAATTTTTGGTTTGATGTTAATTTGTGCTTCAAATTGATTTTTCTGTAGTTTAGCCCTATAAATGCGTTTTGTTCGGCTTAAGCATTGACCACATTTTACACAAAAATTGAAGCAATCTGCGGTTATTGTTTTACATTCAGCACAACGTAACAGATAGTTACAACAATTAGGACACGAACTTCGGTTGTCCTGCCGCTCGATCCACATTTTGCAAAACGGGCAATGCATAGTTATTTAATAATCATAAAACAATTTAGATTTTTTTTTCAAATAACTGGTAGACTCAGCGTTATGTTTTCAAAGACACTTGATAAAAATAAAGAGTAGAAAACGGAACTAAAATAAAACTTTACCTGACAACAATGTTGTCATAACATACAAAGGTTCTTGGTGTAGCTCATTCTTTCAATATTTATGACTATAGGGACTTACGGTGGTTGAAAAGCTTTATAAATCACATTTAAAATACTGTAATTAATATTAAGCATATCTAATAGTTAAAAATGAGTATGTATCAGTCTTTCATGAAGTACAATTAGTGTTGCCCGCTAAAAATCTATAGTTTCCTTAATTATTTTATACTTTTTATTGCCAGACATAGAGTATAATAACCTATGAAAATGGCAATGTCTGACATTACCGATCAAAATTTTCAGCCATTTTAGTGAAGGGAGAGTTTTAATGTCGTTAGGATAGGTGATACAAAGTTCACCGAGTCATCTAGTATTGGTATAAAAACATTTAAATACCCTCCCTTTAAATCCAACCAACAAAAAACAAAGTACTTAGGAGAAACAGAATTTTAGGTTGGTCCAGAGGGCTCTTCACTTCACAATACTGTAGCGCGGAAGAATGCCCACACTTCAACTCTCTCCTCAGGGTCCTTGACGTAGATACGAACAACACACAGCATTGTTTGTCTCTTTCTTTATTCACCGCGCTCATGACAGTCACTCAGTACGTAATGGCCACGGGATAGGCCACAGAGTTCCTTACACAACATTATTTTCATTACTTTTTAAAAAAATAAACGTCTGTTACTAGTGACAGCAACATCCCAGCTACTGGCCATGTTCACTGTCTTTTTTACAGTTCCTCTTATTCTTTGCCGCCTCCAGTGCTCATGGCTAATTAGGGCACCCCCCGTGGTCATTTTTAAAGTTACAATTCAAATTTACATATCAAATTAACATGTTGCACTAGTAAAATAGTAAAAATTAGAGTTGATACAATATTAGAAAGCAAAAATTTTGAAATCAATCCTTTTGTCACATAATTTTCTTCTCTTAAATTAATAAATTTTAGGTCATTGTTAAAAGAGTTTTTTTATGCAAAGAGTGTCTTTCTTTCCTTCAAATGCCCAATCACATTATGTTTTTCATAACACAAATTTTTAAAAGTTTCAGTTAAACATTAAGTGTTTTAATGAAATTAATTAAATAGTTACCAAATTATCAAGTATACAATAATTTAAATCTGACATTCACTGAATATAATTGCATGCTAACTTATCCACCTTTCTGAGCATTGTTGAGAATGTTGGCAGCAAAAAGTATACATTTAATTAAAAATTACAACCAAGATACGTAGTTATCCACTATACGGAAATGATCAAAAATTACATAAACAATTAAAATATATTTATAAATAAAAACTTATTTCAGAGGCACCTTACAATACCTTGCACACAGAGTTTAAAGTTTACATTCCCAGGTTTCTAGAATATAAGGATTACACCAAGTTCTTCACCACATACCTAGAGCAGAGTAATTTTACAATGGCTTTAAAATTTGAGAAGCCAGCAATGGGTTGGTTTGCAAATTTTTTACTCTCATTCTAAGTGCTTTCTACTACGCCTTTTCTTATAGAACAGATCCCGAAACATTACTGTTTGATACCCTAACCTCCATGGGCTAATCTTAAGTTTTCTTGTCCAAGTTATTTTTACATACCATATTTTCCTGCGTAAAGAACGACCCTGTACATAAGATGAGTGATGGTTTTTAAAGTACAAAATCTTGAAGAAGAAGAAAAGAAGAAGAAGAAGAAGAAGAAAAGAAGAAGAAAAGAAGAAGAAGAAAAGAAGAAAAAAGAAGAAAAAAAAATTTTTACTTTTGAAATTCCTGGGAGAAAAATATTTTTTGTCCTTTGCCAGAACATAAATAGTTTAAATACTTTAATGAATTTATTACCAGTATATAAACATCATAGGAGACATAAAAACCAATAGCATTGGCTATTACTACTGCCCTCCAGGCACCGAAGAGAGTTAAGGAAAAGAACGGTGGTGGTATCATGTGGCTGGCAACATCAGATGCTGGTAGCTGTGCGCTACTTGGCAATGCCGGACTTAGGCTCGCCGTGTACTACACGACAACGATGGGCAGCAGCAGCTGCTTGCAAGGTCATTGCATTCCTGTGCGCTGTTGGTGTTGCCTGCCAGCCAAGCACTACAGACATGACTATGTGGTACCGTATCTAGGTCCTCGTTTTCTCTGCCTGAGAGTTGCGTGCTGGCAATACAAGGATCTAGGCACGGACTCCAGTTATCTTGATAGCCAAGTGACACATGCTTCGCTACAAGGCAAAAGTAGCCAATGTCACGAATATAACTTCACAGCTTACAGCATAACTTTCAAACCATTTTTAGGTTACCAAAAATTTTTGCACCTTCATATAAAATGAGAAGCAATTTTTGAAGGCCAAAAATATGTACAAATAGTGGTCGTGTATATGCCGGAAAATACAGTACGTCCACACATTTCCTATTAGCCAACCACGGCACGGTTGTTTTCAATCTGTACATAATTTTAAATTGTGGTTGATATTGTAGGACTAGGCGCGGATGATAAAACAGTTAGCAATATAAAATTTTTTATCACCTTGATCAACAACTTATAAAGCTTAGTTTTTTTATTCATCAACTACCGCCACACTTTTGTAAATGCATTCCTGCTAAGGCCTTGTTACGGAGTTTTGCAGTGATTTCGAAAATATTTTTTTTATTGCTACCTAATACTCATATCAAAATTTCGCTGCACAGTTTTGACACTCATATGTTATAATTTGCACCTGAATTTTTTTGTAGAATTATACTGAACGATTTTTTAGATTTCATTACCCAAAGAACAGTAAAACCTCTTTATAACGACCCATTTTATAATGACCACCCGTCTATAACGACCCATTTTTGGGAAACCGTGATTTAAAAAATTTTTTTTGTTTCAAATTTCAAGGAAATCTGCAAAAAATAGGCGTTTCTAGTGGCGAGAACTGTACTGCATGCGGCAAGCGGTGACTCATCCTTCCTCTCTCCAGCCATAACGGTACTGTTATCCTCCTTTCCCCTCACGTGAATACCCGGCGCGCTCGGCATTCTCCACCGTTGTTCTCGTGCCAGTGTTCTCTCGCTTGCTGATAGATACGCAGCACACTCTCTGTTTGCTCTATTATAACAACTTTATTGCGCGACTTTTGGATTTCTCTTGGTTTTTTACGATTTATGACGACTTATTACGCTTATTTTCACGATTTCAATTTGTAATTTATTTGGTTTGAGTTTGTGAACGAATATTGACGACCCATGCAGTTCTTCTTTTTGGCTTTCGATTTGGTTACGATTATTAGGTTTGATTTTTAATCGACACAGAAGCCGAAATCAGAGATTGCGCGGGAGTTCGGCATCCCGAAATCAACATTGTTTACAATCTTAAAAATGATGGACGAGATCGTAAATGCAGTGCAGAAGGAAGGACGCAATGCAAACGTAAAAAAACTAAGGCGTAAGATGCACGCCAATTTGGAGGAAGCTGTGCTGGAATGGTTCGGCCAACTTAAGAGCACAAAACTTGCCTGTAAGCGGAGGACTTTTTTAAAAAATAGGAAACAGTTGTTCGGCCCTTTAATGTGTCAGACTTTCTTTTATTGTGTGTTTGTTTAGTGTCCTGTCAACGCAGTGATAATAATAAACAAATGATCTGCCTAATTTATCACATTTGTTGGATATTATATCTGGTAAATTTCTTACTAGTGTACTTGTAGTTTTTTCTCTTGTGTACTCTTTAATAAATTTAAATGTTTGCTCGTACAACAGCTACGACTATGCTGTTAACTAATTAATTAACTAATTAATAGTTCACTTTTAGTAGAGTGGAGGCCATGCGGCTACATTTTCTTTGTCCTGAACGAAATATTTTACGCATTGACATGTAAGTTGAATATTTTAAGTGAGCGATAATGTTACATCACAGTGCACGCAAGCTATTATCTTTCTGTCGGTCTCAAGGCAGAGCAAGCTGACGCGCTGAAGAAGACAGCTGCTGTGGCTGTGGTATTGATTGGTGCATGCACGCGCAGCCATCTCCGGCACTCCCCCCCCCCTACATCATTGTCTATCCTCCCGGCCGGCCAAGCGGCCGGCCGATAACAAGCAAGCGGCGACACGGCACGTAACCTCACAGCGCGTGACTTTCTAAGTGTTCACGGCGTAAAAGAAAAGCCCCGAGAGCAGAATACACTATCGCCTTTTCTTAAAAAGACGCCTGGTCATAAATGTTGTTTATAGCTTAGTTTAAATGTAAGATTTATTATTGCTTAAGATGACTGAACATGGACTTAATGCGAAAACGGCCTATTTTGACATGTAGAGGTTCCAAATGGGTCCGAAATCTTATAACGACCACCTCTCTATAACGACCCTAATCTCGGGAACCGTGAGGGGTCGTTATAAAGAGGTTTTACTGTACCACGTTTTTCGTCGTGAAAATAAGCAAAAATTAAGGAAATTATTTTTATACTGGCGAATGGTACATTATTTTAAAAAACGTGTCCACAGTATTGTGCATAGTGTGATTGCACATTTAATCAAAGTTTTTCAAAACTTTTGGTTAAAAAATATTTGAGTTATTGGCACCAGTCTGAAAAAACTCGGGAACAAGCCCTTAAAGTCACAACTAACCACATGTGTAAATATCAGACTTCTAAACGACAGTCAATAATTCGGTAATGGAAAAGCAAAACAATAAACGTGGTCCTACATCATAGATAACATACACTATTGAGTATGCGCACCTTTCACCACAGAAATACGGTATTCGGACATGATAACCTAATACTACGGTATGGAATTCCAACACCACGAGCTCTGATGTTTAGTTACTTTTTTTGATTTTGTGTGTCTACGTACTAAGGTATTTTCAGGGTGTCCACAAATAAAAAAAATAGTGGATTGCTGAATATTTTTATTTACACGTTTTTTTGAAACCAGTTGTGTAGATCAATTTACAGTTTCAAACGAAATAAATTTCGATATTTGAAGGTTAAAAATGCATTGGTCTTATGTGCGTTTGGCGGTACCGTATCTTTGCTTCGTTGTATAGGGATTTTGTTGAATAGAATATTTGTAAATGGAGATTTTACTGTAGTGACTGCAGTATTTAAATATGAAATGCCAATTTAATATGGTTATTTTTTATTGTGTTCATTAACATGCATTATTGGTAGTATACTAATTTATTAAATAGAAAGAAAGTTGTTTATGTGGTTAGTGAAAGTAATTTTAATTTTATTATATTTAACAAACCATTACGATTTACTGTATTGCAGACAATCTGAAAATTATCCAGATTTCCATATCATAAGTTGCCCCAAAAGAAATGAAAAAATATAAATCATCATTTTGTTATACAAACTTAACAACAGTCTAAAATTGTAACGAGTCTGCACACATAGTAATACAGCGTATTACTTTTTACAAAAACCAATACTCAAGAATCAGTACTGTATTTGTACTGGAAAAAAGATTATATTTTTTTGTGGTTTTTTACTTGCTCATTGATGACTGGTAGACATAAAAGCAATTATAAAGCAAATGTTTTACCTCTTTTCCTCCAAAAAACAGAGATAGCTTAAACTACGTTTGTGATACGATTTTCATTTCTCACATGTAGGGCTATCAACAGGATTGCTGGGACCCAATGCAAATAAATCTGCAGGGCCCCCACATCATCTCAAATCCACTCCCTCCTTTTATTTTACATTTTAATTTTGCTTGACTCTGCTGAACGTCTAACATTGATAAGACGTGTATTTACGTACTGATGCACAGTAACACAGATACAGTACAATTTCAAAACTCTGCCACCCACTGGCACCAATGGCTGAACATGTTTCACGCTCCAGCTCATTGTTCATAGCGAATTCTAACAAAGAGAAATGGCAACACTGCATTCACAGCAAGTAAGCATGTCACATTCAACTAGAAGAAAACCACTGGTGGATATCACAGTGCACTTTCTTGCCGTAAGTATGACCTATAGATCAGCACTGGAGCATACACAAAAACTATTTATTTAGAATATAGTATTAAACCAGCATTAAAAAATGTAACTGTTACCACATGAAATACTATAGTTAGCAACTCCTCCAGTATAATTTTTTTTTAAAATAATCATTCTAACTACAAAAGTAAAAAAAAAAGTTATACATTATGTAAGTAACTTTCTAGAAAAAACAATCTACTTTTTATTAAATATACCGTAATTATGCGCATAATTTGCGCCATCACGTAATTTGCGCACCCTAACATTTTGCCATCATTTAATGAATTTAAAAAAATCAGCATAATATGCGCGGCAGGTTTTTCGCACGGCGGGAGATGAAATATGTGCGGCGCACGCTCAGTGTAATTCAGTTCCGCTGCCTTCTTGTCAAAACATGTGCGCTGTCAAGCTAGACGTGCCTGGCAAGCGGACGAGGTAGTCACTGCAGTCTGCACCACTTCCTGCTTCTCCTCTCCTGCCCCTACTTGTTATCTGTTGTCTCCATCTCATGCGTTGTCCCTTGGTAAGCTACAGAATGAAAGGTCCCACTGCAGATGTACTGGTGAGTCACTGCGCTGTTGCCAGCTCACTGCGCAGTACACATGTGCCAGTTCTATGAGATGCGCTGCACTACAGCTTGACTAACCAACAAGCGGCGCCAGTGAGTGGAATTTTAACGTGGTTTACGCAATGTTAATGGCAAATTAAACCCTAAAGAAATTACCGTATTTACCCAGGTAACACCCGCCCCCGTGTAAGACCCGCACCAAACCATTTCAACATGCTCTCAAGGAAAGAAATTTTTTTACAATATTTAGTTCCAATTTAACTGCAGTTTGCATAAAACTGTAATTAAATAAAATTAAAAATGAAATAAATGAAAGATGTAGACGTCTTATTATTTTATTAAGAATAAAATGATGCCCCAGACGTACATATTGCTCAGCTCCGACGATGTGTCACTGTCAGTAAATAACAATCAAACAATGGCGAGTAGGCGACGATCTGAACTCTGTAGACAGCAGTCTGTAACTATATAAAGAGCGCACTGAGGACTTCTGAGTTTTTTTTCCCCACTACATTTAGTGCCAATTCAATTTCCCTTTCAATATAAACGTAATTATATTAAATTAAATATTAATTGAACTAAAAATGTAGAGCCCCACGTATTAAAATTATGGTGAGCTGAACCGGCAGCAAGATGAATGCTCCGCTCCGCGGCATCATATTCGTATACTGCACTCTGTCGGTTGCAGTCTGTAACTAAACAGTGTACTGTACAGTGGCTCATTCTGGCGGAACAACGAAACACTACTATTCCATCTAGTTGTCCGCGCTTGCACACACCGCGCTGTGAGTGCCTAGATCCTCAGTCCTCACTCAACAGTCCGGCCGAGTCTGAAGAAGAAGGATCTAGGCGCACGCTCACCATTATCATTGTTCGCCCGGTTAAAACGTAAAATCCAGACGTTTATAGAATCAAACTTTACATCAGGCATAAAAGAATAATGAGCGTAATTTTACCAAATACAATAACAAATGGAGGAATGTAATAGAGGAGTAGTGTGGTTGTAATAAATCCTTTCAGGAGTTTGCAAAATATGAAAAACCCAACTTTTTAGGAATTTTCCGTGTATGACCCGCACCCCGACTTTTCGATAAGGATTTTGCGAAAGGTGCGGGTGGTACGTGGGTAAATACGGTAATTGGACAAAATGCGAGTAAATACGGGGATGTTTCAGTTCTTTGCCGATCATAAAATCACTCATAAAAAATTTTTTTTTTTAATTCGCGCATATTTTGCGCACCCCGAATTTTCAGTTAAATTTTTTGGATAAAAACTGCGCAAATTATGCGAGTAAATACGGTATATAAACTACAGTATAATATTTATTACACTATGGAGCCTTAAAATGCTCCAAGCTATTATTTTCCAACTGTCTGTCCCTAACATTATTTCTTTAATTTCTACGAAATATTTCTTTCTTCAAGATTATGTAAAATAAAAGTATAGCCATTCCTCTTTACGATACTTTATTTATTAATTCAAAATCTTAAATTACTTCCCCTTATAGCTTAAAACTGCACCCTGCAGATTCATGTTTACCATGAACCTAGCCATTTAGTCATCTGCAAACTCCTTAGCATTCAGTTATAAGAAACAACATAATTTTTTTTTTAAATTTAAAAAATGTGGTGGTGTGCACTTTCCTGCATTTCACAAATAGCCTTTTAGCTATGTGTATATTGTCGTGAAGTGATTTTTCTGGTTGTAGTTTTTTGTTAAAACACCTTATTAATATTTTTGTTCAGATCCCTGCTTTAAATAATTCCGCACTTTAGAATTTATTGAATTCTAGTTTTCTAATAATAGCGGCTGTGTATCATTAATTGTATTTTACAGTTTTTGTCTAATTCCCCCCTCCTCCTTAATACATCTACATGTTATGCCTGAGTTAGGCGAATGTTTCATAGAACGGCCGTGATACAGCTCACGTAGATCGCTGCTATCCCGAGTAGAGCTGGGTGATGTAAGATTTAACTGTAATTTTGTACACAACACACGTGGTGTTATTTTCTTTGTAGCCTTCTAGTGAAGTAGAGTCTTTTCTTGTCGCCGTGTTTGTGCGCGTGCCGAGCACTTTGTCCACCTGCATTTAGTTACTTCTCTCAGCGCCCAGCAAAACAGCTTATGAGTTATGTTTACGGTACTCATGGGCCATGTGCAGACCAGTTAATGCGATGTGCTTTGATTAGGTCACTGGTCATCAGCTGGGATGACGTAGGTTTACCGCACAGCCGAGCTGAGAAAAGCTAGCGTAGCTTGTTTCCCCTTCCCCTTCACCTGATTGCTTCTCGGTAGAAGCCCGAGAAAACAACCTGTTTAAGTTGGCAGGCTTGACGACATCCAGGTTTGCAGTCCTGGAATTGCGTATGTTTGTACTGCAGCGCGGCATAGACGTTCTGGAGGAATAACATCAATACTCCCGTCAGTTTTCGTTGAACGTTAACTGTTTGTTTGACGACGTGCACAGTCATTTGATCGTCCAGGAAGTGTTTTCGAGCCTGAAGTTATAAAAGTAGTTGTTGAGAAACATTTCGGGCAGATTAGTCTTGTGTCTTCCGTCTTCACCACTTGGTCTTCGATTGATTGAGTCCTTCGTCTAGGCTGAGAGTTGGAGGAACCCCGAGGGACTTCAGTACAAAATGTGATCAGTTAAGTAGTCTATTAGTGTTAGTAGAAAAGTACAGTAAAACCTCTTTATAACGACCCCTCACGGTTCCCGAGATTAGGGTCGTTATAGAGAGGTGGTCATTATAAGATTTTGGACCCATTTGGAACCTCTATATGTCAAAATAGGCCGTTTTCGCATTAAGTCCATGTTCGGTCATCTTAAGCAATAATAAGTCGTACATTTAAACTTAGCTATAAACTAAATTTATGACCAGGCGTCTTTTAGAGAAAAGGCGATAGTGTATTCTACTCTCGGGGCTTTTGTTTTACGCCGTGAACACTTAGAAAGTCACGCGCTATGAGGTTACGTGCCGTGTCGCTGCTTGCTTGTTATCGGCCGGCCGGGAGGATAGACTACGATGAGGGGGGGGGGAGGTAAGTGCCGGAGATGGCTGCGCGCGCATGCACCGATCAATACCACAGTCACAGCAGCTGTCCTAGTCTGCGCGTCAGCCTGCTCTGCACCTCTGCTTTGAGACCGACTGAAAGATAATCGCGGGCGTGCACTGTGACGTTACGTTATCGCTCAGTTAAAATATTAAAGTTACATGTCAATGTGTAAAATATTTTGTTCAGGACAAAGAAAATGTAACTACATGGCCCCCACTTAAAAGTGTATTGTTAGTTAACAGCATAGTCGTAGCGGTTGTACAAGCAAACGTTTCAATTTATTAAAGAGTACGCAAGGAAAAACAAATCACGAAAAAACTACAAGTAAACTAGTAAAAAACTTACCAGATATAATATCCAACAAATGTGATAAATTAGGCAGATCATTTGTTTACTATTATCACTGCGTTGACGGGACACTAAACAAACACACAATAAAATAAAAGTCTGACACATTAAAGGGCCAAACAACTGTTTCCTATAATTCCCGTGCAATCTCTGACTTCGGCTTCTGTGTCGATTCCACTTCCTTGATTATTTCATACTTCTTCAGAAGCGACAAGCCGACTCGCTTTCCACTCATTATGGAAATATCGAAAGTTCATATGAAGTTTTAAAAAATGTACGGGTCGTCAAAAATCGTTTACAGATTCAAGCCTAATAATCGTAACCAAATCAAAAGCCAAAAAAACTGCGTTGGTCGTCAATAATCGTAACCAAATCGAAAGCCAAAATAACTGCGTGGGTCAATAATCGTTTACAAACTCAAACCAAATAAATTACCTAATTGAAATCGTGAAAATCAAAGCTTAATAAGTCGTCATAAATCGTAAAACACCAAGAGATATCCAAAAGTCGCACATTAAAGTCGTTATAATAGAGCAAACAGAGAGCGTGCAGCGTATCTAACAGCAAGCGAGAGAACACTGGCACGAGAACAACGGTGGAGAATGCCGAGCGCGCCGGGTATTCACGTGAGGGGAAGGGAAGATAAAAGTACCGTTATGGCTGGAGAGAGGAAGGATGAGTCACCGCTTGCCGCGTGGAGTGGAGTACAGTTCTTACCACTAGAAACGCAACACGGCGCACAAAAACCTATTTTTTGCTGATTTCCTTGAAATTTGAAATTAAAAAAATTAAAAAATCACGGATTCCCAAAAACGGGTCGTTATAGACAGGTGGTCATTATAAAATGGGTCGTTATAAAGAGGTTTTACTGTAGGTCCGAGCTGAGAGTCATACAGAGTCACATGTATGTAGTCATACAGTCATTTATGTACTTTATTGTAATGTCAGTCAGTCTCCAAGTTGTGTCTTTAACACCCCCCCCCCCCGCCATACATTTCGTAGAGTAATGTGTCTCTGAGTAAAGTAATCTGGCGTTTGTTTAGTTCGCAGTTACTAATCAAATCCCTAATAAGTATGAATTTTAAAGATAAAGTTTTGTGTTTCCTCTCGTGGCAGAAACCATCCCTGGTTTATTTTGAAGTTATAACAAATAGTATTGTAATTGTAATCAGTTGAGGGCCATTTATTGTAAAACTGTTTACTCATTGTACGAGCTGATGAATAACTTTTTGTATACCTTTTGAGTTAATACAGAGTTGTTTTGAACCCGATTTTTGTGGTATTTGCCTTTATTTAATTACATACTCCTGACATTTTCTCCTATTAGAATAAGTAAAAGTACAGTCTTAAATTTTGGTAAATAAGTAATTATTTGTAGATTATAAGAAATACTTGCAGTCCATGAAAAGATCCCATTCCCATATTTTAACCATGTTTACCTCTGGCTATCCCTACGTTATTGTTTCACTCTACCTGTTATGTCTTTGTTTTCAAGTTTAGTTTTGAGTATTTTGAGGCGTCCAATCTTGCCTGTAACAGATTGGTGGTGGTTGGCTCCCCCCAGGTTAATGTTAGGTTGTTGATTGTTTTGTTGATCAATTCTCCGCCTTTATTAACACTATACGCGACAATATTCTTGTGACATGTAATTATGACTGACATACCTACTGTCTATCCCATGTAAGAATTTCGTATTTTGACAGCCAATGCTACCAATATTTTTTAACACGTGCCAAACACGTGGCAGAATAACACACCATTTAAAACAACAGGACGTGATCGTATGACCAGATGAAGCAGTAGTGGCAGCCCTGATCAACAAATCGGTTAACTTCCATCGCCGACATTGAAAATACAGTAAACCCTCAATCTAACGACATCGCACGGTGCCAGGAAATTGTGCCGTTAGATCGCTGATGTCGTTAGTCCCTAGGTAACTAAATTTGACCCCCCCCCCCTCTCTCCAAATAATAAAAAAAAAATTTAAGTGTATTTTTTTTCTAAAAATTCATGTAGAACTATTACCGACTTAAAAAAAGTTATAATTGAAATTATATTTTAAAAAGGTGTCTTCCAAATAAAATAGTATCCCACAATCCCCCACCGCGACATGCGTGGCACAGCGGCGCGCTCGGTCTGGTTGTGTTGGATGGGGGAGGGGAGTGGCCGGGCCGCTGGCCTTGGCTTGCCTCCAGGCAGCTCGTGCGCGCGTGATTCATCCTGCTTGTCTCGCGCGAAGCATATTCAGACTACAGCAGAACAACTCGTATTATTTACGAGAATGTATACGGCAACAATTTTAAAACCTTTCAGTACAGCCATAGAGTTTTTTTTATTGCGCAAGAACTGCTACACCTGTCGCTATTATAAGCATTTACGCGATACTAATAAAAGTGTGTGTTAAAGAACAAACATTTAAAAAATGTCTGTATTTTTTAAAAACTCGAATGTCTATTATGAATGCGAATTTAGATCCACTCAAAAGGACAAAAAATTGACTTTTCAAGGTGCTGTCACGTATTTAATAACGACTGAATTATTCATTGCTAAAAGTTGTAAGACTATTGGAAAAATCACGAAACTATGCACAAAGCACGAGGCGCGAGCATAAAACAAAAACCTTATCAGTCCACAAACCGCACACGGCGACGGGACTGTTGTGTTTGCGTCGTGGGCTGTTTTTACGCCGCAGCGCTGTCATAGCCACATGATGAGTGATCAATAATACAGCGGAAGTTATCAAGCCGGGCTCAATTCTACAGCTAGAGAAGAAAAGATGAGATAACGCTGGATTTTTTTCTTTTACGGACTTAGTGCAATGCTGGTCCTTTTTTGTTTTACCGTGCTGTAACAAGGGCGGAAAAAAATGTGTCATCTCTTCCACCCCCATCCCCCTGGGCTATCACAAAACGCGGAAACATGGGAGAGAGTCGCCGAGCGGGAGAGGAAAAACAAACACGTGACTCAGCTTTGTGGCGAGAAAGGATGCTTGTTGCACATGACTATCAGACAGTCGGCAGTTCATGCGCACGCGCAAGCACAATCTGGCTTGTTCGCGGGGATGTGGGGGGGGGGGGGAATGTTTATTGGCTGGCGTGGACAGTCTGTAGGGTAATACCTATGTTTAGCGGCGTGTTTCTTACAGCACAGGACTCACAAAGGAAACTACAACATGAATAATTATCCTTGAATTTTCAATTTTTTGACCCAAATTTTTCAATGTTCTTCAAAAACTGTTGTAAGTTACCATTGCTATGCCATGTCGCGTATCAAACTGCATAGCTGAGCTAAGGACACGTGGAGGAGTGTGAGAGGGAGGTTCAGGCAGGACGGAACGTGGAGAAGTGAGGGGGAGCAGGAGGAGATAAGGCAGCGTTAGTCATCGCGTCTCACATATGTCGGTGTTGCGCGGGCAGCCTATGCATCCGGCGCACACTTAAACTATATTCCAGCCGAAGTTTAGAGCATTTCTAAACAGTTTTTTTTTGTTTCACAGCTGCGTATCACTAATTTATGATAACTGCATTATGTTATTGTTTAATGTAAGCATAATTATTTTTAATTAACGTTTTACTGCGATCTATTTCTATTTGCTTAGTTTTGAAAAATTTGTAAAATATTAATTTTTCCACGGTTCCTGCAAAATATGTCGTTAGATCGCCGATGTCGTTAGTTTGGGGGCTTACTATAGTGTGTATTATACGTGAAAAATAAACAAGCACTTTGGAGGAACCGTAATATATTAACAAGGTTATATATCCAGCATTAGTCAAATAACTATTTTATTCTATTCAAATTGCGTGATTTCTACTATAACTATTTTACAAACAACCGCACCATTATCAACAGACCTGTACCGGCAACCAAAACTAAGGACGCCATTACGTAAGTGTCTTGTGTGTTCGTGTTTCGTAAACGTTGCGTTTGTGATTATTTTCTTTTAAGGTGTTATTATAAATTCTGTGCATATATTTAGTATATTGCAATGCAGGAATTGAAATACATGGCCTGTAATCGTCAACGACAATGGGATATTTTAAGACGCGTTTCGGAAGAGGGAACTGGAAAACGTTCAGCTTTTCAGCATCGTGGCGGCGGTATGTCTACAAAAACAATCGCTAAGTAAGAAGCAGGTAATTTTTCCAGAGAAAAGTGCTACAGACAATAAAAAATTTTACCTACCTTTTATTTAAACGGAATTTGTGTATATTTGTACAGTTCTTGTTGTGGGCGTATATGTAAACATCCTTTTTCAAGTTGCCGACTCAACAAATTATTTTTGTACGAAAATATCTGTGTTTTTATAATATGTATGGCAAGTAAGTGGTACCATTTAATATTAAGTCCACATGATATTTTGTGCCTGTCAGTTGCAAAAGTATAGGCCTACATATTACCAAAAGTAAAGGTCAGAAAACTTAAGGGCGCGGTCTACCACAATTTTCATCATCATTATTTTATTTTGTATTTGTACCAGATATTTTTTTTTCTTGTTTTAGACACAAAATGTGACTAAAGTTGGCTCTTATGAAATTTTTTTATCTCTCATAGTTTTAGCGTAACGGCTTGTTAAAGTCACATTTTGCATGTTTCCGTTTTAACGACTACACTAAAACCAACTGATAAACCAAATTAAAAAAAAAACCCAGTAGGTAAAGACATTGCAGGCTACAATGACCTGCTAATAAAATTAAAGAATAAACATTATTTGTATTTTTAAAAAAATAATGAACTTTTTAAATTTTTATCTTCAGTTTCAGCAATTTTATTTCCCAGTCATTAAAGTGTATGTGTTTAATCATGTGTGTTACCAAAAGATTTACAGCTGATTTGGGAAATTAGTCCTACCCGTGTTTGTTTATTACTTACTCATTTTATTTATATATTATTTCCGTTTCGGTTGTGAGAGTGCAAATTTTTGCTAGTAGTCTACAAAATAATAAGTTGATACATTTTTTTTATTAAGTTTTGTGAGTCGCACGACTTTCATTACAACACAGATATTTCGAATGTAGGTCCTACCCACAAAAAGTAAGTTTTTTCAATAGTCTGCTACATGAAACTTCAACTACTACTTTATGATTTTATAGTGCAGAACCAAATTAAAGGCAACAAGAAAAATAATTGAATTAATGCTTTCATGTAGGCCTATTGTATATATACCTCTGTGTGTGTATATATATATATATATATATATATATATATATATATATATATGTGTGTGTGTGTGTGTGTGTGTGTATTTTTTTTTTTTTTTTCGTTTAATTATGTTTATTTACACTGTCGTATGTAAGCTCTAGCGACTTCAGTATGTTGTAACCAAATAAGCTACTACATATTATTTAAACTTTTTAGGTGTCAAGTTGAATTAAAAAATAGATAACTCGTACAAGTTTTTTTGTAATGCCATTAAATGTTACAATTTTGAGCATACCTAGGAAAATATACAATAAAGGATGTAAAATGCTGAGTTGTTATATTAACTGAACTACTAAAGAGTAGGCTATCCATTGCTACAATATGAAATAATTTTCCATTAAAATTTCCTACCTAACCCTAGTAAGACTTAAGCAGCCAGTATTGAAAACAAATTACTATACCTTACTTGTCTGAGATCTAAAAATAGCCAAAAGAAACTCACAACACACTTTGGATTCTACCGCAATGATACTATAACTTAACTGTTGACATGTTTTGATTGTCAGCTGGAAAGCACATGGTGGTGGAAGGATACATAATGTTTTTGTTTACATTGCCCTACTATTTTATGATCTGTCAAATAATGGAATTCTTATTCGGTATGGACAATATTATGAAAACACTGTGCTATGTAAAACTGTTTAATAAAAGGAAATGTTGTCACAAGTTAAGTTTACAAAACTACATAGCACAATTTTGTGCTGATACATAAAATTGCCCCTTCACGTCCCTTACAAAAAGAAATATCAACATGCCTTTTTGCCCTGGAAACGGAATGGACGTGGCACCTCGCCGACCGGGAATAACCCATCCAGACGAGGCTCCCTCTCTGCAGTGATGAGGTGGTGAGAGGAAACAGTAATGAGTTCAACTCGTCGACCCTCCAGCGAGTAGCACACACACTCGCGATGATAGTAGATATCATCTGGGCCAGGAACATTGCTGTCCTCTGCAACACAGGGATCTCTCTCCCTCCCGACACTCTGCCAAGTGATACTGCACTGTTACAGAAGGCAAAGCTTTCAACAGGTAAGCCTAATATTTTGTTTGTACACTATGTCTACAAGTCTCACATATTTTATTAATTCACAAAATTGTAGTTTCGTAAATTTGCCACACAAAACAAGTGTTTTTCCAACTTAGTTTTCATCTGAAGTGACTTGCAGCAATAAATGATGCATTTTGTTCAACAAAAATAAAACAGTTTTGTCAAAATCTGTTAAAAATCCATGCTGAAAACAAGTGTAGCTTGTGCACTTCAATTTCAACAGCTGCCATATACTTCTGCATCCTCTTAGATAAGATAACTTTCCCACAAAGAAAACAAACATGATTAACTATTTTCCTACCAACACTAAATTCTCTATGATAACTGAAGTTACTGATGGCATGCAAGTAGGGGTGTGCGGGAATGGATTTTTGCCCTCGGGAAATTTTCGGGCGGGAAAACCATATTTCCCGCGGGAATCGGGACGGGATCGGGAAAAATATTTTTAAAAAATTATGTCATGGTTACCTGTTTGTATTATAATTCCTAGTATCCTTTTTTTTTTTCTTAAAAATCAAATTATACACTATAAATATTGAAGCACAGTATGAAAAGCCTAAAATAAGAGATAAAACTGAAATTTTTCATGATGTTCGACAATTATTAATTGTTAATACAGTATATTATAACTACACACTTTAAATTTCAAATCATTTGCTGTTCAAAGTAAGGTATGGTTTTCATGAAGAAAAAATAATTCCTGTACATATTGTGTGGCCAAGGATTCTCGTTTTGATGAAACAATGTTGCCAGCTGATGAAACAATGTTGCCAGCTGATGAAAAAACCCTCTCACTTGCTGCTTCGGTTGCTGGTATACCCAGATAATGGACTGCCAGTTTACAGTTTTAATTGACTGGAATAGGCTGGTTGATCACTATGTTCTTGCTTAACCTGAGCGTGATCAAATTCCTTTTTCAAGGCAGGATGCTGAACCAGATGCCGAATCAAGCCAGACGTACTTCCGTAATTTATTTTTATCACCTTCTGTCCTGAAAAACACGTGGCTGTTTGGTTAGGTTTTTTTACATATTATTTCCAAACACCAACTTTTGACTTGTGCGATATTTCGTTGGCGCTATCCATTATAAAAAAAAATATTGTATTAATACAACTGTAAGTTCATTAATTTCAGCATTAATAAATTAAACGGTAACAGAAGTCCCTCAAACGAAAACGGTAACAGCTTGCTGACAATAACAAACAACAAACACAATCAATGTCACCAACATAACAATAAATATTGGTACCGGTATTAATATTCCAATGTTTTAGAATTCACTAAAACCTGCGGTGTCACTAAATATAACAATATTACTAATTTTTACTTAAAAAAAAAATCAACGCTATTGTTAAATTCACAAATTTTAGGTAACCCATGTAATGCTTCATGCATACATTTCCTCGCCGCTAGCGCTAGCATGCTTCAGCAGCGAAGCAGAAGTGTAGAAAATGGCCGTCGCATCATTAACTGAATTGTTAACAACAAACTTTGAAAAAAATTTTGTTACAAAAAATTGTGCATTAAATAGTCAGATTGGTTCAGCAACTGTTAAGTTGCGTAGTGAATTTTTTATTCCAGTTGTGTTCACAAATGTTTTTGCCCACATTTTACACCTTGTTCTTGGATTACACCATGAAGATTATTTCGTTTCGCGACGCAACCTACGACCGTGTTCGCACTTCGCAACGTATCGACTCGGTCGAATAACGCTATAGAAAAAGTATTCAAAGGATTTAAAAT
>PNEQ01004439.1:50014-74376 GCA_003012365.1 Medauroidea extradentata | reverse complement strand
ACGTTGTGTGAGCTACGAACAGTTACTGATAGATGGCTGGTGTAGCAGAACGAATTTGTTAGTAAATGTTGCGGGGATATTGAAATGTACTGCACACGTGTAATTATTCTGCACAGTAGTAGTACGAAACCAAATGAAGTGAACAATGTAATGTACACAAATTAGTATGCGTGTAATGTAAGAAGGGTAAACATTGGAGAGCACAATTCTACGTATGCCAGTCACCATTGAGGTTTTTCAATATCATTCCCTTCGTGATGAACAGACGGTTTTGTATTCTGTACTCTGTAAAGAGTAAGTTGTCTGAGGCTTGACCCTGATACATGCACACTCCCCTCGTCCTCCTCCGTTTAGCGTGTAATGCATGCCGGAGTACCCTTTAGACTGCGACGAGGTACACTCTGACGTGCCGGGATATGTGGTCTCGTCATACTATTCACAATAACTGGGTTGCAATCAAAACCAAACATCCGTGAGACAGTGAACGTGGAAAGGTACGGGCATGATGAGCTTACCGATATGGTAATGATTTATGGTGAAGCTAAGTGCAGTGGCAGGTTAGCTGCACGAATGTATCGTGAAAGATTTCCACACAGACGGCACCCAGCACATACTATTTTTGCACGAATCGTCCAGCGTTTTCGAGATACCGGTACTCTCCTGCCACATTTCCGGAACTGTGGTGTTCATGCAACAATGCGGACACCACGATTTGAAGCGGAAGTTCTTGCCCGAGTCGAGGATCAACCATCAACAAGTACCCGTGTTATTGAAAATCCGGTGGGTGCATCACACATGACAGTGTGGAATTCTTACATGAGCAGCAGCTACGCCCCTATCGCGCATGTAGGGAGCAAGCATTACTGCCACGTGCCTATCAACCCAGACATGATTTCTGTGCATGGTTTTTGCAGCAGACAGCTCGTGACCCAGAGTTTCCCACGTATGTACTCTTTACAGACGAAGTGTCTTTCACACGTCATGGTGTGTAAAATGCTCACAACAGCCATGTGTGGGCTGAAGAAAACCCACATGCCAGGGTTATGCGATTTCTCCAAGAGAGGTTTTCGGTCAACATGTGGGCGGGCATAGTCAATGATACCTTAGTAGGACCGTACATGTTACCAGCACGTCTTTATGGCTACGTGTACGTACGGTTCTTGCAATACACTCTGCCCGAGTTGCTTGAGGACATACCGCTGCTGATACGTGACCGCATGTGGCTACAGCACGATGGGGCACCACCTCACAATGCTCGTGCTGTTCGTGAGTACCTCAACCAAGTATTTCCAGGACGCTGGATAGGCAGGGGAGGATCTGTCACGTGGCCTCCTCGCTCCCCTGATCTATCACCCCTGGATTTCTACCTGTGGGGACACATGAAGAGCATTGTCTACGAGACGCCAGTAGACACGGCCGAGGAGCTCGTCGCACGCATCGTTGCAGCAGGCGAAGTGATACGGACGAATGCCAACCTGTTCCAGCGTGTGCAACTGTCCTTGTTGCAACGTTGCAATGTATGTATTACTGAAGGTGGCTGAACATTCGAGCGCTTGTTGTGATATTCATGTAAACATGTATCACTTATGCGGCTGTGAACGTTTTAATTACAGTAAAGTATTTGCTGCACTTGTTTTCAGTACCGTATCATTCGGTGTATTGTGTGTTGCCTAAGTGTCAGCCCACTAAATATACGTACTGTAATTTGGCCATTTTCTCGGACATGCTTCACTTTACAGTGTAACAACAAGACGACCATTTTTGTTCATCGGGTCTCTTGATACAAATTATAGCATTGCATGTCCATAAAACCTGATGGCACCAACGTCTAAGTCGGAAAGGGGGTGACCACCCCCATTATTTTGATGAAGGTGTCAGCTATTCGAAACACATTTTTCACGGACTGTCGATAAGTGTTAGCAGAACACAGTATCCGGCGAATTATGATTTAATGTTATGTTGTTTAAGATTTTTGTACCTATAAACTAGTTTCAAATTCGTTTTTCGAGGGCGTATTGCTCCCTTACGAAGTGTGCTAAGCGAAAAGTCGTCTTACGTGACTGTACTTCATTTTCGAAAAGGAATCACCACACGAAGTTTGTAACATACTTTCATTTACACCTTGTATACACATGTCTATACATATGTAAACATACATACATACACACATACATACACACATACATAGCCTACATACACACACACATACATACATACACATATGTATGTATACATGATGTCCAGAAACAAACTCATTATAGACACACTAAGCGAATCCTGGGCTGAATTAAAGACGATTATGTAAGCGGCAAAATGCTGTACGACGATATTTTACGTGCGCAATGTGGCAACACTACGCGGAGATAGTCCCCTCTTGTGCTCCACAACCAGTTGTTATTTCATGTATGTTACGTCAAATAAACACAGAATCGTGTTTGGACATCTCATAATTTCAACCTGAACCCATAATATGCAGGTCAGAACAGTAGTAGTAAGTTTAGTAAGAAGTAAGATATGTGGAACGCACGAGGGGACCAACTACAATGCTATGTTGCCACATCGCGCATACAAAATATCATCGTACAACTTTTTGCCTCTAAAATTTTCGCGTGGTGTGTTTATTATGTATTTGTTTCAGGACATCCTGTACGTATTAAAATATAAAGGATGAAATAGTGCTGCAATGGTGTATGACTAAAGCAATAGAATTAATAGCAAAAACCAAAAAAAGGTTTTGCCAACTTTTGAGTAAACACATCGCCAGAGTAATAATACTTTAATGTTGTGCATTTGATTACAGTACATAAATTAGCTCCTCTAGTGATTTTTAAAGTGTCTGTGTTCATTGACTTGAAACCCAGCATACGCGACTGTCTACCTTTTCCTAACAGCGTTTTACAAAGCGCGCAGCTACGGTCATCATATTTACAAGCCGTGATGTCACGAAATGTCAATCTCTTAAAACAACACACGTAAATATTTTTCCTGAATTAGGCCTACGTGATTTCAAACTTAGTTTCACAAATATTTATTTTACTCACTCAATTATTATCTATTCGTCCGCCACAGTAACCAAAATCGTAGCAACAGGAAAATGTAACCATTTGAAAAATAGATAAGCGTTGATGTATTTGCGCATGAATTTTGAAGAGTTAATATTTTATAACTGCTTTAATTTTATCAACCTAAAGAAAACCACATATTATTAATTAACATTACCTTAATTTTATTTTCCTTAACATTACGATGTTTATGTAAATAGCTGTTTTTCACATGTTTTGCATGTATTTCTAAAATGACGTAGACAAGAGTAAAAGAAACTCTCTAATGTGTCAAATGATTTTTTTTGTTCCAGGCTATATCTCGCACACACGACCGTCAAGGTCATACTGTATGGCCTCGCACTTTGGACACTTTGGAACGTAGCAGCGATGTTCCTTTTAGCTTGGTGAAAATTGAAGATGCACCGCTGTTGGTATTATTAACCTTCCGGAACAAATTTCAAAGTGCATACACAGTATTTAACGTGATGTTTGTTTGTTATATCATGTTTTAATGAATGCCACTCAATACTAGATGATTGGAGTTAAAAATGTTATGTTGCATTTTATTTAAATTAATTATTTTGACTTGAACAGTTAGTTATCATAATTTTGCTAATGAGTCATGTGTAAGTTGTGTAATCATAAGCTGTCCATTGGTTTGATGTGAACTAGCATAATTTTGTAAACCTAATAAAAGAGTACGTAAGGGAGTTAAAATATATTTGTAATGCCATTTTATAATTTAGATTTATTTTTATATTGTTAGCGAAGGTTTCAATACAAACCTACATATCAATAACGACCGAATAAAGCACTATTAACTATTAAACAGTGGCTTTAGTAAATCCAGACCAGCAGACCTTACAAGGGAGTGCCAGAACTCATAAGTCCAGAAATTAATTGTACGCATGCTAGAAGACTAGCGAGTTATTATATTATAAATAAAATTACCTATATTTAGGGCTAGGAATATTTCGCGAGTTTAACGACCAACATGCTAGAATCCATTATTCTGTGTATACCGAAGCCTACCATTTATCCATTACCTGCTACTCATTCAGGCAGCAGACAATGAACGAATAGACGGGGCTTGAGTATGCATAGGACATTGGATTCTACCATGCAGGTCATTGAACTCGCGAATTTTTCCTAGCCCTACCTACATTAAAACAAATATGCTATGGTCTATAAGTTTATTAAAGGCTTAGAAACAAAATAAGTAATTAGAAGAGACCCAGAAATTTTGCGGGTTCAACGACCAGCCGGCTAGACTCCATAGTAATATGTACACACTCTCTTCATCTACTTGTTTATTGACTGCTCTGCTGTTACGACAAGATGGCGCGGCAGTCAGCGAATGTTTTCATGTAAATATGTTATTGTTAGAGACCTGAAATTTTCGCGTTTTCTTTTAGGCGCAAGCTAGAGTTCCAGCAACTATAGGTCTCTATCACGTTCATAATTGACCGTTGATTTACTAGACACTTCCTGGAAGTAGCTGAGTCAATAATAAATACAGACCCATTTTACTGTGTCAACAAGCAGCCAATGAACAGCTGTCGTCTGCCTGAGTTCACAGAGAGTCCCTCTACCAACGAATTTTTCCGGTCTCTAGCTATTGGTTAACAGTTCTCAAGGTACAAATTCACTATCTGTGCTCAATAATGAAAGTAATTTACGTGTGCAGGAGTTTGAAATCGAACATTTCTAGAACGAATTCACTAAATTTCGGGTTTCTAATAATTAGGTTAACTGTCACGATAAAACTAGCGGCTATCCGTACCAAAACGACCTATAGTCAAATAAAAAATATAAATCCCAGATAATTGCACGTAACGGAAAATGTATCACACAACTCAATCATCTCGTTCGTGTTGTAACTAGATTCCGGTATCTGACGTCTCAAAGAACTCTACAGGTTGACGGGAGTGGAGGTCAAGGAGAATGGTCAAGCGGCTGAATTTCTCTGGTGAAAAGTTACAAACTAACATCCGTGGCATGACAACAGTGGTGGTTTTAGCGGGCAGGCCCGGGCCCACCCAAAATGGCGATATGAATAATTTTTTTCATTTTTATTTACTTGTTTAACTGAATCGTTATTTTCCAATCTGCAGCTTAAACTGAATATAATTTAGTTTACTGGATAGCTGGACAGGTCTCGTGTAATGTATTAAACTATGTAACTAGTTTGAATTTGTGTTGCAGCTAGTATGCCGTGAACATATCGGCTACGTTTGGTCGTGTAATATAACCCTATAGCAGTGAACTGAAATACCGCCAGTTGTAGCAGACGGATTCTGCCATTTTCTTAGAGCTTGAATACTGAAAGAGAGAAATTAAGCTAAGGGCTATAATATGATGCGTGTCGTTGTTATCATTGCGTTTGGCGATGTACGTTTATCGCCAGAAGTGCGGGATTGACCTATTATTAGAGATTATGGTATATCGCGAAAATGGTGTGTGCCAACATACCCTTGAAAACACTGTAGTTAGTTGCTACACATATTATTGGGTGTTATACGTCTGACACAACATAGCTGGGTTCAGACCAATAACAGGGATTCTTATTGGTTCAGTCAAATAGAGCAACAGCTCCACGTACAAGCGAAATTCCAATAAATAGAGATTATGGTTAGGGCCCGGTAGTTTTCGCGAAAAGATTTTTGCCCCACTTGGTTTCAGTGTCTTACGTGCGCACCTGCAGCTCAACTTCACGGCTATGGACAGAGTGTTTTTGTGCAGAGTTGTTATTCATTTGACTGTGCCAATCAGTACACGAATAACTGCGACACATCACGTATGTGATTTGCGAGTTTAACCTCCACACGCTGGGTGTTACGGCATCCAATCACTGACCACATAGCCGAGCTGCAGGCGTGCTGATTTTTGTTAGGAAAAAAATTAACGCTGTAATATAAATAATAAACAAAGTGTACACACGTATCACTGGTAAGCAACAATTTTAAAAATAATAGTGTGTTCATATTTGGATTTTGGTTAGTGTGATGTCCCAAAAAGGCGGGAGGGGTAGATTTACATTAGTATTTAATTTTTTTTTGTACACGCGTATTTTTTCTTGAACTTAAAACGTAATTTAAAAAAAGATAGTAAGATGATACAATCTGTAGTTTAAAAAATATAAAATTGTAAATTATAGTAAAATATTATATTTTTTAATCGGCTGTCCCTCCAGAGAGTAAAAGAATGATAATCACTTTTGACAGAAGAAAACAGTCTCGAGGATATGGATATGGTAAAGCAGCAAAAGTGCATTGGAGCTACAATTTTCTTCTCTCTTTCTCTCTCTCTCTGTTAGGCAGCAAGTCACTGTAATTTGCTTAGTACATTGTGTTTACCGTATTAGGAAATGTTGCTTGTCCACGTGGGTCTTTAGAAGGTTACGTGGTAAAAACCTCCGTACTAACCACACACATAAACCAACGCATGTAATTTTTTGTTAATCATCGATAACAATGTTGTGTGTCGCAGACATAGGTTTGGCTTCGACGAAAGTACGGTCCTTGTCAGGCTTATAGACTTTTAGACTTTAAATAACCATTTCGGTTTACTACTATGTCGACGTCATTGGATATTTACGTCTGAGGAAAATAAGTTCGATTTTTTTTTAAGTTTGTGTGAAACTAGATTGTGAAGAAGCATGGTATGCAGATATTACAAATAGTTTTGATATGTCTTTGTTTCATAGATTTGAGCCAGAGTGGTAACAGTACAAAATGTTCCGAGGCAAGTTTAAACGTGAACATTTTATTTCTCTCGCGTCTTTGAGCAACACCTTTAGTTCCTTGGAGGTGACTGACGTTCATATCAGAAAAACGTTATTGTAACTGGACTTTAAATCATTACGGCATGCCAACAACCTCAAGGCATACTGTCGAAAAAAATTTCAGTGTACTGCGACGGTATAGATAGGAATGATTAAGTGAATAAGTGAGTTAAAAAGTGTGTAAATAGTACTTTAGTGAACGTTTTTAAACTGCACATACCCTATACATCGACCAAGATCGGAGATTTGATTTCTCATGCAGAGAGAAATCATCATTATTATTATTATTATAATTTTCCTTCCAAAAATGTTGTTCACAAAAAAAAAGCTTACAAATGTTCTTGGTAGTTAAGCTTGAGAACACAACTAACTACGGGCTGTCATTTCTTTTACAAATATTGTCTTATGTGAAGTATTGATATGACGATGCCAGTTTTTTTGGTAAAAATTCTAAAAATCAATATGCATTGTAATTTTATTAGGTTCGCATAAAGTTCCTTCTCCCCCCCCCCCCTTTTTTTTCCCTCTTATTTTCAATTCGGAGACTACAGCTTGGCTTGTTTTGATATTTTGTATAGGCTAAATGCAATGCATTTTAACGAAACAAGAAGCAAAAGTTTTTTGACTATCAATATTCATGGCAAGTGTGGGTCTTGGATTCAACAATAGCACAATGATTGTAGCCTTCCAATCTTAAAATAAATATTTACATTTGAAATAATGTCATGATTAACTCACAATTTTGTGGATGCCAGGAACGTTAGGCATTTTTTTAAATTAGAATAAAATTGGACTGGTATGGAAGACGTCGTTTTACTGTGACAGGTATTTTTGAAAAATGTATTATGTAGAAAAGTTAATACGAAAGTGCTATCCATTCAAATTTTTAAAAAAGTATTTTACCCACTGGAGACGTCAGGCGTTAACGCTAGACAGATGCTGCTCCAAATAGATGCGTTCGAATAACTGCCAGTGAGTAAAATTATTGTAAATTTTTAGGTTTTTTTGTGATACTTTTGGCATGAAAAAATAACTAGAAAACTGCTCGCAAGAATTATTTTTACAAACACATTTCGCCACCACGTACTCCACGTATCGAACAATATAGGCGAGCTGATCCCTAAAGAAGAGAACAAAGAACGTTGTGAAAGGTTTGAAAATTCTGACAGTGAAGTACGGTTTGTAAAAAAAATAAATATATTTTTTTTTTAGTTAAACTTAAAAAACCTCAGATAGTTGTAATAATTTAGAATAAAATTGATTTCGTTATGTTGGAAATTGAATTTAAACCTTGCGTGAGTCATATACATGCAAACATTTCATATGCTGCAGAATTTGTTCGTTGAACACGCCGTAATATACGAGCATCTAGTTGCAATTGTCTAACAATAACGTCCACCGTATCCAAGGTGATTCTCAAAAGTATCAAATTAAACATTAAAAATGACACTTTTTTTATACTTTCCCCACTCTGCCTTATTTTCTTTTCGCAAAGACCTCTCAAATGTATGCGTATTAGTCTACCTATGCTTTTTTTTTTTTTTAGGATTGGAGCATATTTTGCTTTCACAAATATGTTTAAACGATTTAGTAAATGGAAATGATCTATGAAGTCTATAAGCCGGACAAGAAGCGTACTTTCGTCGAAGGCAAGATGTGATAAGAAAGTCACCATAATTTTTATATTGAAAAAAAAAAACTTCTACCTGTTTTATTAAAATGTGTGGTATTTATAACAACGTGAGTTACAATTCAGAGAGTGAAAATTAAGATGAAAATCAACTTGCTTGATTCGTAAACTGATGCTCGTGTTGGATGCTGGACTGGATACGTGACATGTTGAGTTGCAATAATGGAAAATCGACTTGTATTAATCTACGTGGAGAATCGACCTACCCTGAAGGTTCGGCCGAATGGGTCGCTACAACTTTGACCAGGACTGTGCACGGTAACCTATTTGTCGTTACTTCTGCGTAATATTTTATGTGTGACATGCCTTACATATGAAAACTTGGAAATTACAATAGTTTTCAAATTTCAGTATAAATATTTTGTTTCTCGACAAAATTGCTACTCTTTCGCAAAGTTATCAATTGTATTCTGTTTTAATAGAGGCCTGTAGGTTATCTAGTTTTCAACAGTCGACCGAGAATGTATTGTGGTTGACAAGTTTCGTGGCACGTCTGTATTGATTTGTAGCCTATATTATTTGATACGGGATACGGACTAATACCCGTAAACGGAAAGAAAAATTTTGTAGGAAGTCTTCCCCGCAAAGTTTTTTTGTAATAACCACAAGATAATTTCGTGGTGGCCACAATATTTTAGTGATGTCAAAAAAGTGTTTATGCGGTGACTGTAAAATAAATTTTGTAGGGTTAATAGCCACAACATATTTTGTAATTGCCACAAAATATTTTTTCACTGATAAATATCAATGTCTCTTGTATAAAACCAGAAAAGTGTCATTGCAGGCAGTATAGTATACACTATGACATAGTCACATTACTTAAATCATCAAATAAATCATATAATGTCGAGAGCAGAAACGCTTTATGTCTTGTGGCAGAAATGCTTGATTTCTTGTGGCATAATCGAAAGATGAATGCGGCAACATAAAACAGTCATGTCCATTGCGTCACTTTGTGCAATTATCTTACCGGCATCACAATCTTCAGTTTTTACACCTGCCTCAGTGATGGGACATGTAGCAACTTCTGTCTTGACATGTTCACCAGCAATATACCTGATAGTGTTGGAGCGAACGATGACTGCCTCTTGGCGAGAGAACGTCGATGCTGACAGCGAGAGGTTGGAAGTACGACTCCATCACCAGCTCCACAGGTATTCGTTGGCGAGACGACCTCCTCTGATGTAAGTACTGTACTGACACCAACATACGTGGATGGTGAAGTGATCTGCAACGTCTGTAGGTCTGACATGATTTTGTATATTCGTATCCCATCTTTGACTGTACAAAGTAAAAAACTTTAGTACTCTTACAAAAAAATCTTTCGCTGCTAGTTTAAAAAAAATATATTTTGTAAGCTTACAAATACATATATTGAAATGTTTATAGGAAATGCTTGCTAATATACAAATATATCTGTATTTAAATTGCATTGCTTTATATTTTACAAAAATGAATTGTACATTTACAAATGAAGTCTTGTACATTTTACAATTGTTTGCAGTGGATAAAAAAAAAATTTGTATACTAGTTTCCAATAAAATGTTTTGTAAAAGTACAAAATATTTTGGAAAACGTGACAGTCCGTTCAACAATATTTTGATTCACATTAAACACACTGCTCCTCATAAAAATATACTTCCCTAGCCCCCACTGGTATTTGGAAAATTTAGACCACTTTAATGACCTGCTACATTCTTAGTGTTAGTGCTTAGACTGATAAATGTTTTAGACATTAGTTTATAAGTTATTTCTTGTAAAAGTTCGAATAGTATTTTTACTGTGTATCTTAGTTGACGGAACCGATGTCTCATTGATTGCAGATTCTCCGATGAACAATCCAAAGCTGTATGGAGTGGTAATGTATGCCACTAGGTCGCAATTGGGCACACGGATAGAGGCGTATGTCTGGCAATACAATGCTGGATCGATGTTCTGCTACATGCTGTATGGGAGCTGAGTTTAAAGTGTCATATGGAAAACGACTCAGGCTGGCAGACCATGACAGTCCACTTACATTTTCTATGACTCGTGCGCTGTCGGGAAAATTGCGAATCACTATTACTGGTTCCTTCTGTAGCAAAATTCGGCATACATCTGCATTTATAGGAAAACTCGACAACCGTGGCTAACTCTCTGTGTTATGAGAACTAACTTAATGAGTTGGGTAATTTAATTTATTAAAGTAATTAAATTCAGATTCCTTTGACTTAAAACCCTGTTTTACCACTATGCATGTAAATGTTTAATCACGGTCTTACAGCGTGTGTAACGTTGTGGGCACTTATGATTACAGCGATGGATTCATGGACCTACGCTCCCTAGATCCATGAGTCTCAGCGCCACTTGTAGGCCTAATCACTCTTTTCCCACCCTCATTATCAACTCTCGTCCGTTTACTACTATTTGAAATTCGTCCTCCCGCATTGTAAGAATAACAATAATAATAATAATCACTGTGTAGTTATTAAAGATTTTTATTTTTAACTGGTCGCCATGCCTATTCTCCTATGAAGAGTAATGGTAAATCCGTCGAATTTTCTTCAGGCTTAAAATAAAAAAATAGTAATCATTATAAAAGTTTTTTTGTTAATGATGCCCGTCTGAAAATTATGCCCTAGACCGAGACCTACTGGGACTAGGGCTCAATCTGGTCCTGGGTACGAATAAAATATTTTCTTGATGTTATTTGTCAAACAATACTACGTTTTAATAATTTTTACCCCCTGTTTTTTTAAGTAAAATCTTGTGCCAACTACATTAAATAATGTATATTTTTTTCTGTTATGAAATCTAATATCATCATAGTATTATTAAAATTTTTTTTAAACATGCTTAAACTACATCCAGGCTTAAACGCCATTATAGTCAGACGTTAATTGAAAATTCGATGATTGAATTTCACGAGAAATTAGAAGAATATTACAATTAAATATAATAAGATTATTTTTATTTATTCAATTTCTGTCAAATTTTGGAAACATTACACAAAAAATTTGTAAATTATTGTCTTTCCTCAAAACATAATTTGTTGGGACCTGTCAACTTTGTACTTAGGTTGTTGTTGTTATTTGTGAACTGAACTTTATTGACTGTCTCTTGTGTGACTCTTACCCGGAACTTAGCTTTGTTTTTTTTCCTCTTGTGGGCTCGACGAGTCGATCGGGCAAGATGGCGACCTAGCCATAGTTCAAAATCGTGTGGTGTTATCGGTTGCGTACGGACGTGTTTACGCCGTGTATGTTCGACGCAACATTTTTGTCCTTCGGGCCGGATATTATTCCGGATATTATTCGGTGTGTCGGGAGTTAGAAAATTGTTGCGAGTCGGACGGGAAGAAGTTGTTTACCGAGGACTGCCGGGCCTTGTAGGGAAGGACAAAGAACAAGCTAGACTCCCGGGTGTGACAAGCCTCGACGCGGTTATTTATCATTTCGAGCACGGCGCGTGCGGTATAAATAAATAATAATTTGTAATATACCGTTACGAGGAATGACGACGGAAGTTAAGTAATACTTACGATTAACGGTAATTTTCGGTAGTGAACGGATCTCGGAATCATCGTTCATGAACCGGTTCTTGGACGACCATTTTGCGATTAGTGAACGATTCAAAGTGACCCGGTCACTCCGCCTGGTGAACGACTCCTGCTTCGAGGTATCCAAAACAACAAGAGATGGCAGCAGCTATCATCGCGGCTGCAGAGCTGAGGCTCTCACGGGCCGAAAAACGTCTGAAAAGAGATTCTGCATTGGTGGATAAGGCACAGTCTGATCCCACTCAGCATCCACTACTCAAGGCCACTTGTCGGGATTTGGCCCAGCTCAGGTCCGGTTGTGACAATGATCATTTACTCATCGCTACCAAGGCATCTAACATTACCGAGTTTAACATAGACGATCATGACAGGCGACTAGATGAATTCGACGAGCTATATATACTACAAGGTCATGGCTCTTGCAGAAACTGTGGCCAAACTAGCTGTCTCCGGTGAAGCACACTCCTCCTCTGCCTCCAATACTACAAAGGTGGCATTACCTACCATCAAGTTACCAACCTTTGGGGGAGATATAAAATCATGGCAAAATTTCTCTAATATTTTTGAGGCACTGATAGCAAAACACACCCAGATAATAAAAGTGGAACGACTGTCGTATTTGAAGTCATCACTGAAAGGTGAACGCTTGTTTCTAGTTCAATCGCTCTCACTTACTGAAGACAATTATGAGGTGGCGTGGAAGATTCTCCAGAGGCGCTACAATAACAAGAGGCTGATAGTGAACCAACATCTTGATGCCCTGATCAACGTACCATCTGGTACAGGAACTTCCACCGCCTTGGTTCAGCTATTAGCAGCGATTCAGGAGAACGTTGCTGCCCTTAAGGTGTTAGGTGTGGCTGTCAACATGTGGGATCCAGTGTTGATATATTTATTAGAAAGTAAGTTGGACTCAAATCTACGCAAGAACTGGGAGGTGACGATCACAGATCCAGGAAGTCTACCAACTCTGGACCAGTTTATTGCCTTTTTGGAAGGACGGCAACGCATGTTTGAGTCGCTGGGATCGGGACAAAAACCAAAAATAGTTCAAAAACCAAGCCAACCCCCTTGGAGGCAGACAGGACAGACGAGTTGGAGACAATCACCAGTGCAACCAACACATTCATTCTTGGGTCATGCTGGTGAGATTAGTGAACAGTGTGTGTTGTGTCAGGACCCTCATATACTGTCAAGGTGCCCACATTTCTGTAACAAATCATCTAAGGAGCGGTACAGTATTGCCAGAGAGTACAACTTGTGTCTTAACTATCTGCGACAATCTCATACTGTCACCTCCTGTCGTTCGAGGACCAGCTGTATAATTTGTGATGCACGTCATCACACTTCGCTTCATGTCGAGTACCAAGCACAAGTCAGTCAGGATTCAGGTAGCGGGATAAATTGGAACAGCAATCAGGAGAAGGATAACAAGGTTAGCAGTGGCCAGCAGTCTCTTCCAACTACTATATATAAAAATTCACAAACTTATTGGGTAAAATGCATGCTATATCATGTGATATCCTGAAAGACGTAAATCAACACAACACTATTAAAATGCACCAAATTGACATTTTGATAACGTTTATTATTATAAAAGAGGATACAAAAACCAAGCAATTCGGAAAATTTATGAAAACTCCGAAATCTTTAATTTTATTAAATAAGTAATTTTGATCAAGAATTAGAACAGAAAATAAGTGAAGTTAAAGTTCTTGCTCGCAGAAGAACGAAAGCTTCCAGCCACATGGGCCGTCGTATAGCTCGTGCGAGCGACCTATGAAACCACAGTTTTCATTTCTTCCTCCATTTGGATCAGTTGAAGCGAACTTGGAGTATCCAGCTTTTTCCAGCGAGTCACCTGTAAACAGTGCATGTGTGAGCGTGAATTATTATAAATATTAATGGCTGTAATTAAAAAGGGAACGATTCAACAATTTGCCGAAAATTAACTAATGATAAAGCCAAGTTGTATTTTATATGTAGCTTGATCTATTGGAATGACTTTACGCCGCGAGAGTCACTGCAGTATTGATTATTTTGTAAGTGTAGTCTTCGGTGTTGTGAATGTAAAACAGTAACATTGTAAATAAGTGATTAGTACAGTAGAGGTATGATAACGTAAAACATACTATTCTTGTAATAAACATAACTTATAGTACAAAAATTTGTTTTGTAAATTATTGTTTTGTCAAGTTTCAGAGTGCCCTCGACTCACTGAGATTAAAAAGGAAAAACAATTATTTCAACTTTGATAGCACATAAGTTTATATGCATAAAATATATCATGTTATATTTAGTTAAATCATAACAAATAAATGTCTTATTGTAAGGGGTTGCGGTGGCTAAATGATTAGACCATCCGCGATCTTGGTTCGATTCCCGGCGAGGTCGGTCCCCGGATTTTCACATGTGGGAGTCATGCCGGATGATGCTGTCGGTCGGCCAGTTTTTGCAGGGATCTACCATTTTCCCTACCCCTTCATTCCGCCCTGATTCATACTCACCTCATTTCACCCTTCACCAATGCTGAAGACCTCGATGTTAAACGCTGACCAAAATCTCTCACTCACCCTCTTTGCAAGTTCAGCGCTATAGACCTCGATGTTAAGCGCTGACCAAAGTATCTCACTCACTCACTCACTCCCTAATTGTAAGTTTTCCCATTCAACCTATAGTTTAGTAGATAAACAGTTTTTTCCGTTTTCCCAAAAGTTGGCCGAAGTGGAACCTTTTAATTCTCCATCTCACCCATTTATCTGCTGAAACCTTTCCATTCTTCATCTCACCCTTTTATAAGCTGAAAATAGAAATAAAAAATATTATTTTAGCAGTCATTGCGAGCCGCGACTGTCGTGCGAGCAGCATAAGATGCTAAACTGACAGCAGAACTAAAGGTCCTCCGTGCGTACTGTTACGGCTCTCGTTACTCCTTGTACTGCGCCGCGGCAGACACCGTGCAGATGTTGCGAGTTTTATAAAAACTTAGCTTCTCGGGGCTCCGAGATAAAATACTTTTCGAGAGATTTCTGGACTTTTGATTGAGAGTATAAAAGATAGGTGTGCCAGAGACAGGAGTCTTGTGTGAGTCGTGGCGATAGTGACGAGTTGCGAGAGGTATACTCAAGAGTGTTCGCCGATATTAATTGTTGAGAGGAGTAGTGTCAACAAGGTTGTTCCGGATCTTCAAGAGAACCACCAAGCTAGGACATTGGGTCCACCATTTGTGAGTGGTCAGAGATACATTTTATGTACAGAGAACTTGTATAGAGGATTGAGACATTATTATTATTTTAATTCTACTACCTTTATGTGTATAGTAATTATTTGTTTGGTTTGCTATAAACTTTTAACTTACTGGGGACTTTTACAGTGGCATTTGTTTAATAGTGGTTAAACATGAGTGGCATTCAGTCATTTTGGCGTAGAGTTTCATAAATAAATTAGGTTTTCTTTAATTATTTTATTTTATTTGACCAAAAAACTCCATCCCTCAGTGTACCCTGCCCAACTTGTAATAATATTTAATATCGTTAACACGTAATGCGATCGCATGAATGAACAAGAATAAATAGATTGCAAACTAGTTTAGATAGTAAGCCATAGTTATCAGAATGGTAATTATTCGTTTGGCCAAAATATGTTTAAGTATTACAATGACCATTACAAATAGCATTCTGTGTACAGTGTTAAAATATTATCTCCAATACCTAGCATACACAATAAAATTATCACCGAAGAGAACAATATCTAATGTATATAGGCAATTTACATTGTTCTTATATCAACACTGCTGTCCGCAATCAACAACTCTCCACTTGGCATATCTATTTCTGTTACCCACCAAGCAGATATGCCAACTTGCACATTTCAACCCTTAAAACACAACACTCCTTCCCAGTTACAAGACGAAGTCTCTCATCCATTTGTGTTGGACCGTCGCCCTCCTAGGCCTGGTGCTACTAGGGGCATCGGCTTCGTCCATCTGTTCGTCAACACGACAAGTGCTATGTTGTGTGCTTGCCTGCAGTGGCACACTGGACTCAGGCTAGGGTGGTCGAACCCATGGAACATCTCCATGCTCTGCTCTGTTTTTCACTTCAGCAGGTTCTTCTATTTCAGCTCTAGTGAAGCCTGCAACCTCGCTACTTTCTCGAAGAAGCATCTCACTAACATCATCATCCGAAGTAACGTACCGGCGTCGTAGCTTTTCAATGTGCTGATTCCAGCAAATTCCGGCATATCTCTTCCACCAAAATAGCACGGATCCATACCCGTCACCGCCCCATATTCAGTGCAAAAAACAGGTCCTGAGAGGCGAACTTCCATGGATGAATTGGTTTTACATTCTCATCTTGCTTGTTATTCATTTCTTCAATGAAGTCGGGATCCACCACCTGGCTAAGCATGTTCGGAGGCGTCGTCCCAAAAGTATTATGGCTGGGCAGGCCCCGGTTCCAGCACACGGTGTCGCATGTTGCGTTAGCAACATTCTAGCTAAATGTTGCGCTAAGTCAGTGCCATCCATTCGATTTAGTAATTTCTTCACAGATTGGACCATCTATTCCACATAGCCATTTGACGAAGGACGGTGTGGATCAGCATTGACATGCATATTCCCATTGTAAATTTCAAAGCCTATGAATGTAGCAGAAGAAAATGCAGTTAAGTTGTCACTCACGATGATCTCATCGATGCGTGGAATGTAAACTAATTATGCATTGCTGCTACGACACTTTTGCCATCCATGGCTGTTATAGGTATTACCTCAAACCACTTGGAGTAAGAGTCTACTAAGACTAGGTACACTTGCCCTCTGACAGGTTCAGCAAACTCCACTTTCCGCCTGGACCATAGCTTTCAGGTCTATTCCCAATGGTGATTTGGGGCTTCGGGAGGACGATGACGTGACGACGGGCAGACTTAACATTGCTGCCCCATTTCTTCCACCTCTCTGTCTAGTCCAGGCCACCATACATAACTGTGAGCCAACACTTTTGTGTGGACCACTCCTGGATGGCAGGCATGCAGCATCCGAAGGATATGCTTGCGAAGCTTCCCTGGAATCCCTGCATGGTTGCCCCGCAGCAAGCTACCTCGATGTGTGGTCAGCTCCGTGTCTCTTAGCAAATATAATCATATTCCTCCTCCTACTTCCTAGTTGGCCGTCCCTTCATAGCCCAATCGAAAACCCTTGACAAAATGGGAACCTCCATAGTAAGGTCGGCGATATCGTATGCTGTCCAAGAGTGTGTGTTAAGTGCTTCCGAAACAAGTACTTCCATGAATGTTGGCACATGAGCTTCAGGAGTTACTCTGGGAAGGCGACTACCATCAGCATTGAGTATGCTTGCTCCTAGATTTTGTGTGAACGTGATATCATAGCCACCCAACAAAATGCTCCACCAAAGCATTCTTTACGAAATTATGTTTGGTGTGACCTTGTATACAGTGAATAGTCCGAGAAGGGGCTTATTGTCTGTGCTTATCTCAAAGTGCCGGCCATACACATAATTGTGGAACATTATAACCTCTGCAATTACGCTCAGGGCTTACCTATCAATTTCGGCATTGTTACGCTCAGTAGATGTGATAGTGTGAAAGTAGAAACTGACTGGAACTTCACCCCCACTGTCTTTTGGCTGGCTAAGGACTACTCCAACACCATACTGCGAAGCTTTGCAGGTTAAAAAAAGTGGTCATTTGGATCGTAATGTGCAGTAAGGACTCAGACGATAAGAGACCCTTGGAAGCTGCAAAAGCCTCGTCATAGACTTGTGTCCATTTCAACCGTGATTCCTTCTGTAACAGCTGGTGCAGGGGTCCTGCTACATCAGTCTCATGTTTAAGGAAAGAATGATAAAAATTAAGTTTGCTCAAGAAAACCTGGAGTCTTCCTGGTTGAAGGGTACTGGAGCTTCTTGAATAGCCCTAACCTTGTCGGGCGTTGGCCGAATTTTCTTCCGATCCACTACATATCCGAGGAAGGTGACTTCTGGTGCTCCCAACATACATTTATCTGCCTTCACATGGGTCTTTGCCTCTCGAAATCGCTGAAGGACCAGCTGTATCCTGTTATACAAGTACTCCACGGATATCTCCTTCACGAGTATATTATTGAAATAGGGCACGACACTATCCATTCCCCCCTACAATTCGTCCATTAACCGTTAGAACTTACTACGTGCTACACTGATCCCGAACTGCAGGCGATTTACTTTGAAGACTCCTTTATGTGTAACTATTGATTGAGCCATTTCCGCTTCTCGTAGTTGCTGAAATACCAGAGCCAAGTCAATATTCGAAAATACGATGCCCCTCAGGTTGGTCAGCAGTTGGTTGATAGCAGAAGTGGGGTAACGATCCTTATTCAATGCCTTATTGAGGGTATTCTTATTATAAACCCCACATAACCTCACATCTCCATTTTGTTTTAAAACTGGCCCAATAGTGGTACCCAACTCAGAGTGCATGACTGACGTGTACACTGCTTGCACTACTAACTTGTCAATCTCCTTGTCAATCTCCTTGTCAATTTTGGGAACTGGTGCAAAGGGAACAGCATATTTTTTTAGTCGCTGGGGCCTGACTTCTGCATCTAACTGTAAGCTGATGGGTGGTCCTCTATACTCACCAAAACATGCATTGAACACAACTGGAAATTCACTGATTAAGTTCGAGACTGAAGAACACACCTCGTAAACGTCTCTGACTTCGATTTCCAGTGACTCCAACCAGTTACTACCCAACACTGACACTGACCAGTAGCGACCCTTAGGCACAATTAAGGGAAGGCTACTCTCTCGTGATCCATACATCAAAGAAACTTCACACGAACCTCGCGTATCAGTAGCATTTTGACTGTAATCTCGCAATAGCAATGCGTTTTTGGTTAGTAGAGGTGATTCTCGTCGGAAAATATCATGGAAGGTTAATTCATCAATAACCGACACTACTGCTCCTGTATCCAGTTACATTTCAACTTGGTGGCCTTCAATGAAAACTTTTATGCAGAACTCAGCCGCACCTTCCGCTGAAACAGTCCAAAGATTATACACTATGGCCTTTTGTAGATCTTAGGGAAGCACTAGCCTCTACCCCTTGCCTCGCCTTATTTACATTACTCTTATTCTTATCGGCCACCTTAAAACGGCAAGCAATTTCGAGGTGGCTTATCTTAATACCGTAAAGCTATTGTATTGCACGTTTTTAGATCGGCATACAGCTCGGAAATGTGGGCCACTAGGCACTTGGGTGACTGCGAGTTAAGCTTATGCCTAGGTATACGGTTCCTCTTACTTACTTGTTCTATGTACACAGGATGTATTCTTTTCTGTGTGGTGATCCCGGCGTTAAATAGTTTGTATTCACAACTGGTGCTGAAGCCCTACGTATTTCACGAGTGTTCAGGTACGCAGCTTCAGCTGCAAGTGCCTTTTTCTGGGCCTTGGCGAAGGTAAACACGGTTTCAGACAACAACCTGCGTTGCACAATTTCATCGTTCATGCCACACACGAAACGATCACATAGAGTAAGGTCGAGAGTACTGCCAAAAGTGCAATGTTCGACCAGCCGTCTCAATTCGGTAAGATACTGGGTGACGCTATTCCTCATCCAGTTGATTGTAGTGGTGAAATTTAAACCGTTTGTATAGTTCCAATGGTTTTTCAAACTTCTTGTTTTCAGTCTAAGCTGATGGTACACTGTGGTATATTTGTGTAGCCCACTGCGCGTATTTTCCTTAGTAATTTGCATTAATTATGCCTCAACTTCTAAAAATCGTATCCGTAAATTTATCTCTATGTGTCACACTTTCAATTTCCATTTAACATTTCTGTAATTAGAGTCCTACCATCATTCAAAGCAAGCTTTATCATTTTACGCTAGAACCTGTCGTACTTAATTTTTTCTATGGGGTATGTCTCACGCAAATCACTAGTGCCACTATAAATGGCACAAGCATGAATAGAAGTATAAGCAACTAACGTAGAAATATCACTCTTACACTACCGACTGTCAAAAGGTATAGTTGCGCAGAATATAAGCAAACATAGCAGAAATTAAAACTTGATATGGCCTATTCTGGTAATAATATTGGCAGGGTGCAAATATAACCCTGCAGTAAGTATTAAATAATTAAATACCTTAGTTATGTTTTCATTAAATTATTATAATTTGCTGTCTGTTTACATTACTGTACATTTTAGCCTACTTTCCGAAGGAAAAATTAGGCTTATGAGATCACCTTTCTGTATGTGTGTGTGTATGTGCGTGTCCGTGTGCGTGATTTCACCCCTATAAATTTTTGAAGCAGTGGACAGAATTTCATAAAACTTCGTGCACTTTTAGTACTTTGTAATCTGACTTGGCTTTTATAAATTTCGTTTACATCCTGTTCATATTTTCAGAACAGCGGCCATTTTAACATTTTTCGATCAATCTAGATATCAGAGGAACCGTAATTTAAAATGTCATCAAACTTGGTACACACATACTACATACAAAGCTGACTTGAATATTGTGTATTTAGTTCATCCTGTGTTCATATTTTCAAAATGGTGGCATTTTTTTTATCTTTTTAATAGAATAACATCTCAGAATTTTTTCTCCAAATTTATTAAACTGGGTACCCGTATATCACATAGTAAGATGACGTATATTTTGCACAAATAAACATTATCACTTCCTAGATGTACGTAAATGATTTTCATTTTCAGGGTAATTTGTACCTCCTGTAATTTGTGCCCCCTATAATTTGTACATTTGCTTCATATTTACATTAATATATAATTTTACTATTCATTTGTTTGAACAGTAGTGTTTTTTATTTTGTCATGACAGAAATAGTATATGTACATAGTAACTAAAAAATATATGACTAACCTCAATTGTTATGAATGTGATCAAGTTCTTACCCACATTTGCACTTTCCTCTTGCATAAATTTTATTTTTAGAAGAATTGTAAAATATTAAAAAATTTGTATAAAACCACATAAATTTGTTGACCTCAGTTTAAAAACTTCAAACTGAATCTCCAAGTTACGGGCAGCGAATTTATTCATGTAAAAACTTTTTACAAAATGTTTTGGTATTAAAAATATTTGTAGAAATTTAAATTTTTGCTCCTTTTAGCTATATTTCTTTAAAAATACAAACATATTTTGTAATGGGTTTATATTATATGTGTAAAGCAGTAGTACGCGTGACATGTAGTTTCAATGTGAATTATTTTATTTGATTATGTTCATTGGTTTTCGCGGTGAATAAGAATAAAACAAATTCAAATTTTGACTTTGAAATGCCATTATGGGAAAATTGTCTGCGATGAAAACTTTCCGAGCTAATTTTTTTGTTGGCCTAGGAAGAAAATGTATTCCCAAGTAGTCCTAACGTCTACACAATAGACATCATTTCATACAAAAATAACATTTTTATTTTTCACCACTTGAACGTCCATTAAGCCGCACTTGGATTCAGCCTGTATGTGCGTATTGTGTGAGACATCAGAGCTAATTTTTTGAGGTAGAAAATGTACTTCAAAGTAACCGTAACGTCTATAAAACAGATACTATTTCATACAAACATAAAACTTTAATATTTTCCCGCTTGAAAGTCCTTTAAGCCGCACTTGGACTCAGTCTGTATGCGCGAGTTGTGTGAGACATCACACTGACAAGAAAGTTTACAGGTCCATACACTGACTGTAGTGTATTTGTAACTAGTCTATGCTAGGATTATACAGGAGGTCACAAAAAGGTACGGCCAAACTTTCAGGAAACACTCCACACACCCTAAAGTAGAAAATATGTGATATGGACATATGTCTGGAAACGCTTGATTACCATGGTAGAGCTAAATTCCTTACATTTCGTTAAATGTCATCGCAAATAACACTTCGTACAGAAAATGTCTCAAATACCCAATGGATTGGTTCTTTCCAATGTACTTTACTTCCTAGATTAACCGCCAGGTGGGCCACTTGACGGAAGGTAATCTGGACTGCATTGCTTGTGTTCACATTTAACGAGATGTAAGGTAATTAAAACGTTTCCGAACATAAGTCCATATCACTTTTTTTTTTCCTTTGGGTGTGTGGAATGTTTCCTGGAAGTTTGGCCGTACCTTTTTGTAACACCCTATATTATTTTTAATCGTAACTGTACTATTACCGTTTTACATGCAGCACGTAAGATTTGCCATACATACCGAAAATGGTAAGGTACTGGCCTTCCACGTATAGGTCGTGGAATCCAACATGAGCCCAGGTGTTGTATGTAGCGCCCTCTATTTCAGGGTGTAGGCTAAATATCCCTTGTAGAGCTCTCAACTCGGCCTCGGAGTTGATTATTGCTAGATGTGCACCTTCCTGCTGACACGCGTCACGAGCCTCCACCCATGTCTTGGCGTCTATGTGGTGCTTGTAGTATCCAAGCCCAGGTACCAGCTCGTATCCTGGCCCAGCTCGTGCTGGTGGAGCTGCAGGCAAGACCCTTAGTTATGTGCACCAGCTTGCAAGTAGGACAAGAATATAGGCGGTTCCCGATAAACAGAACACTTTGAATGTTACCTTATCTACAATAATTATTTTAAAATCTCAGACATTAACATTTGATTGTTACATAGGTTGTTTATTTATATTAAAAAGTGAAAGGACACTACAAATTAACTGAAAGGTAAAAGTACGTGGAGTTTTATAAAAGTGCTCACTTTATCCCGAACCACCTGCAGAACGAAATGCCAGAAATTATATCTACCATGAAAGTAATAAAAGAATAAGAATTTACAGGATTTGTAATATGGGATATAGCCACAGAAAGGTAATTACCGATAAATAAACTATTTTTTAGAATTGTTGGACACAAAAGCTAAACAAGACAAAACAGTATGCACTGTAGTTATAGATATATTTAAAATATATATTAAAAATTAAAGTTGGAATAAGTATGTAAAATATACAGGAAACTAAATATTTGGAATTTTAAGCGGCGTTTAAAAGGCAAGGAAACCTCGTAACAAGGACGAGAAATAGACATGAAATATACAGAACTTACACGAGGAAACGTGACGATATTATGTACTTATGTTAGTCAGCAATTGAAGCAAGCTACATGACAAAATGAAATGTTAAAATCACAGTTTACTATTCAATTTGCCTGTAAATAATAGATGTTTTAGAACCAACAATAAAATGTAATTAAAGTATTAAAAGTTAAGATATTAGTGGCATAACTTAAATAATTTTTGTTATGTGGTACAAAAAATTAAGAAACGTTTTAAGGATTTAAAACAAGCTTTATGATTGATAACTCATCAAAGACCAGACAGATGAAAGATGTTCTAGTATATTATATTCAATTTAAAAGGGAATTTTACATATTGTGATAACTATAAAGGCACAAATCTACTGAGTGTTCCATATAAGATGTATACAAAGATACTGGTGAGAAGAATGAAAATAATACCAGAATTCTTAGTATGAGAAGTGTTTGAAATGTAAGGATTTTGTTTACTTACAAGCAAATTAAAAGAAAAAGGAATTTAACATCCAAAATGATATTTAATTCACAGATTATACTATAACTTCTGATATTGTGTGTGGCGAAATAAGGTTTGAAAAATAATGAACGTTAGTAAGATATCTAGAGACAATACGTAACAAGACTACAATTTGTGTTTATAAAGATTGCCAGCCAGCCAAAATTGTAAACATTTTGAAATAGAATATTCTAACCAACACTGTTCATATTTGCAGACAGTTTTAAATCTTTCTCTCAGAGTCTAGATGGATTACGAAAAACACTACCTGAATTTAAAAAAGAAACAAAAAAGTATGATTAACACAATCAACTGTATCTAAGGTAACCTTTTAAACGGCAAACATATTGTCAAAACAAAAATTAAACATAAATAAAAAATTAAAAATTACCATGTCATTTAAAACCATCATCTCTTAAAAGTAAAAAAAAAATAATACTTCGCAATTATTGTTGACTCGCAAAATACTTCGTGGGACTGCTAAATAAACACAATACGTACATAAATTAGCGAAATTTAGACAGAATATGCCTCACAGTGGCCTCTTTCGGCAAAAATGGAAGCTGAATGATATAGCATTTGGCTATAGAAAGTTAATATTTTTATGATTGAAATATTTGATCTGTGTAATTTGTACTTTCTCTATTTTTATTTCTCTTTGATTTGTGTTTAAATTTCAGATTTTCAGATTTTTGTTTACTGAATACTTTTTTTTATGTACTTATTTCTCTTTGGAATATTAGGTTAGTTAATGTATATGCTCCTACCTG
>PNEQ01004439.1:23369-49014 GCA_003012365.1 Medauroidea extradentata | reverse complement strand
TTTTTTTTTTTTTTTTTTTTTTTTTTTGCTATATTTAGGTGCCCCGAAACCATGTTTATAAGCACGATATCTAGAAGACCAAAATAGAAAAAAACATGGTTTTAAATATGTCTTCTATTCGTAGATAAAGAAATGGAACGCACCTTTAGTAGTGTTCCTCAAATTTTCTTTCTCCTAACACGGTCTACGTGAGTTTTCAACGTAATAATTATATTTGTACCAGATTTTCTCTTCTTATTTTAGACATAAATTGTGACTAAATTTTGCTTATGAATTTTTTTCTCTCTCACAGTTCTTGCGTTTTAACTCATCAACGTCAAAATTTGCATTTTACGGTTATATGTACGCCACTAAAACTAGCTGACATACCTAACTGAAACAATTTACAGTGAATAACGATGTTTTAAACTACAACGTCTCCTGCATAAAAACCAAAAAAACTAAAAATCTTTTTGTTTTGAAAAAAAAATTGCTGAAATTTTAAATTCAAATAAAAAAATCAAGATTTTTTTTAAAACAATAAAAAACAATGTTACTTTTTGTATTTATATAGAAGACGTTATAGACACAAGGTCGTTATTTCCTGTAAAACATTTTTCAGTTTGGTATGTCATTTTGTTGTAGTGCCGTGCATGAGAATGTAAAATGCATATTTTGACGATTACGAGTCATTGGGCCCTTCGCAAAAACTATGAGGGATAAAAAATTCCATAACAGCAAAAGTTAGCCACAATTTTTGTCTTAAACGAGAAAAAAATATTTGGTACAAATATAAAAATATGACGTTGAAAATTGATGTAGACCACGCCCTCAAACGCTACATCGACACACAATAGTCTGAGAGGTTACGCTCAAAGAAGAGCATTGTAGTTACTATAGGCTACTTTGGTTAAAACAAGAACAACGTTTGTGTTTGACGGTAGGCCTACTATCTGGATTGTTCCTACAACAATCTGTTCAGTATCAGTAACAATATGTTCTGTAAAAGTAGTATAAGACATATTATGCGCTTTGCTCATCCTACAGAACATATTTTTGTAGGAAAACTACAGAATGTACTGACAACCAAACAGGATCGTTGTCACTATTTTAAGAGAAGTACAGATACAGCAAGAATGCTTACATTTCAGTGTATAGTATATGTTGACAAATAAATTCAAATAGCATGTTATGTTACATAAATGTTAAAGTTATATTCCTTTTGCGTATGCCTTGTATGCGAAGTAGATATTAAATTCTAATGTTATACATCGTGTGTACTTAAAACTTGTAATTTATCATAGTAAAAATACCTGAAATAGAGAAAACAACGTCGACAGCCTCCCACTGGCCACACTTCTCTGACGTTTGTTTGAGATCTACACTCCAGGAGCCAGTTTCTTGCTGTTCGTTGCCTAGGTTGTTCCCGTGTCTTAGGTGCATCTGGAATGTAAGACAAATATTATAGTATCAAATTACAGAGCTATATTAATTTTAGGACATTCAGAATGTTAACGGTAGAACGCGTGGTAGCACCTATGTGGAACCCTTACATTTGTATAGGAGAGATATCCCACGGAAACAAAATAAGACACGTGACGAGTATTGTAAAGTTCGATGTCGAAGGTCACCGAATATCTAGAGCAGGTTACTAAACACCGCGACGGAGGAATGCCTGCAGCCTCGAAAACATTAAAACACGCCCCAACGTACTTCCGCCAGCAGACGGGATAAACGGGGACAATTTATAACACATCGCGACTATTTAGGGGTGTTCAAGTACGATAAAATCATAATTTGATACCTTTATGAAATAGTGTTAGTATCGTAGACGGTACTTGTGAGTAGAGTTTCCTTTTACAAAACAATTTTAGCTATCACAGTTTTCTCATAACGGTGCAACAAAGTCAAAATTTGTTTGTTTTTCTGCCATGCTAATAGTGAAAACCAACTGACATACTTGAATAAAATAATTTCACTGTGATATTACATCCCATAAGCTATGCAGTAAAGTATTTGAAATTCAGTAACGTAATATTTTGAATTTTTAAAAAATTTGCAAAAGTACAGGAAAAATGTTGAAAATTCAGAATTTTTTTTTAAATACAAAAATAGTTCACTGGATTTTTTAAAATTGTTTTATTACGTAGCCCGTGGCATGTTATTTCACTGAGGATTATTTCACTTACATAAGTGAAATGGTTTTCACTGTTTGCATGGCAGCAGAACATGCAAATTTTGACTTTGACACCCAGTTATGAGAAAACAATGATAGCTAAAATAGTTTCGTAAGAGGAAACTGTACTCACAAGTATTGTCTGCAAAACTAACACTATCTCATATAAATACAAAATTACACTGTAAAAAAACTTCCTCGAATGTTTAGGAAGTATTATCCCAGACCCAGTATGGTACAGTTACCATACTTCGCCTTGTAAATATGCAAACTTTTACAATTGTTACAATACAAGACTGGTAACTTCAGTATACGTTTGACAGTTTTATAAAAAAGGTGTCAGAGTGCTACCATGGATGTCTGGGAAACTGTTCTACCATACCTACTTTTTTAGCGCTCCTATACGCACGTATGGTTAATTTACAAACTATTTTATAGAGTGTACGCTAGAGGCACATAAGGCGGAGAGGGGGCTGCCATGTGAGAGGTAGCTGTCTGTGACCATGTGACCATCAGCAGGATGCCAAGATGCTGCCCGAGTTCCTGACCTGCTGTGCTCGACCTTCTTAACCGCGACCACAACCAGCCTGCCTGGGTTATTACAAGGTGAGACACATCAAACCATATCAACTGGACTATTTACATCGCTGTAGTCCGAGTACTAATTAAAGCTGCTCAGCGGGTAACTTTTAATGTAACTGAATTTCACAAATTAATAATTACATATTTTTATACATTTATATACAACGTATCTTAATTCAAATTACGCAAGTCTCATTATAACAGCGAAACCATTAATGCTGCGGAATAAACTATATAACGACTATTAAAGTTAAGTAAAACCCAGTAGAAGTAACTAAGTTCAATCCACAACACTATGCACAAGGGAAGACGACTAACCCTGAGATCAATATTTTGACTGGATGGCAGTAGGCGTATGCCTTCGGGAGTATAAAAGCGGTTCTTTGCCTGGCAGTGATCGGGAAAATTCGCGAGGTTTCCAGCCGCCACGTCTCACGCGCCCTGTTCTGCACAGACCTCCAGCTTGCAGTGTTTTCGTAGAATGTGTTGTTCAATTGGACTTCAAGCGATGACCTTGTTATTTTATTTGTGGAAAATATGTGGTAAAGTCCAATTTAGGTTTCTAAGGGTTTGTTTTGCGATTAAGATTGATATTTTCTCAGCTGCAGCAACGTAAAAAAGTCATTTTGAGAACTTTTGAGGAGCTTCGTAGGCCTAATTATGTTTATTAGTTCACGGACGGCAGTTTAAAAACCATAGGGACACAGTTTAAAGTGTCTCTTCTTTATGCAGATAAAGGCATTGCCACATTTTTAATAACTACACAAGAAAATATAGTTTCTGTACCACGTTACAGCACGGATCACGCTCCAGGTCCATTAACTCTTAATGTAGTTTCTCTAACATAACAGAGACATCATTCAATTCAGTTCACAGCATTTTTAGCATATAATCTGACCTAAACTGCCACAGGGGACGGAAATGGAGAGGTTTGCGCAGCCGTGTAGGGTGGCAGTTTGAATCCAGGTGAAGTTCCCCGATAAGTGCCGAACAATGATCCACTTTTGTGCTCCTGCCACATAAGTTCTCTGACAAGTAATGAAGCTCTGCGACAGAATGCGAGAAGCGAAGAGAAACGAGAGTATCCTGCGAGTTCACGCCGGCCAACGGCATCGTCCGGCACGATTCTCACGTGCAGAAATCCGGGAATCTACCCTGCCGGGAATCGAGCCCTGATCGCCTTAGCAGGAGGCAAGTGTTCTAGACACAGTGCTAACCGCTGTTCCGTTTGTAGTAATAATTCCTAGTCACTCAGACGGCGAAGGCAGCACGATGGGCTTGTTTCATTACAAATTGTGAACCGTCAGTATGAAATGACAACTCAGGCCATCAGGAATAAAGTTCGCACAGAAACTGACGTTTGATATAACCAAGCGTTCTGTAGATTTTGATTGAAATTCATTGTCGATCCGTATTACTTTTTTCTGAATTAATAAATACGAAACGCACCGACAATAGGCTCTGGAGATACGTACACACACCCAAACACACACAAAATATATGAAACAATAAATAAGTAAATAAATAATTCAAAAGTTCTATGGGGTACAAAATTATGTCAAGGGTCGTTGATGACCGTTTTAGAAACATTTTCAAAAAGAGAATAGTTATTTTTTAAATATCACATTCTATCTCTCTAATACGTGCCATCTTCTTCCTCCCCCCCCCCCCCATATTTTGGATGAAACGTTCGCGGGAGCACAAACAACTCACCAAAGTATCATCGCAATCGGATTATTGGAGTAGGATATACCACCTAAGCACACAGCTTCTTCCTGATGTAATTTGGAGGCTAAAATACGTCATGTGTGGAGTTACCTGGTTAAATGAAATTATTGATCGGTTTTGTTTACCGACGAGAGGCACAATTTACTCGGAATGGCATAATAAGTCTGCACAATTTCCGGCACGCTTGACTGGCATGGATTATCTGTAACTTTTATGCACAACTATACACAGTACGGTCTGATATTGCATCACTGTACTCACTTCTGCGTCACGTTTCAAGTGTTTAGAACTACTCTTCAAATTCTGGGAATATTTGAAATATAAATGAACTTTTGTTGCAAAGCATGTAAGGTATAAGCAAACTGGCCGTGAATCACAGTATATTTAAGTAGATACAAAAACTTTGTTGAGTCAGTTAACATTGGAAGACAGTAATACATTTAATCGAAGGAACACTAACGTGGTTGTTTACACATATACGGTGGTTTTAGTATACGGGATGACCACGAGGTGCATTGAGTTAATGAAACGCAGTGTACGGAACGATGCGGGGTCATGCGTCAGCATTCACAGTGTAACGCATTGCCACGTCAGTAGGAATGGAACAGTTGTGGGTTGAACAGTACATGTTGTAGTTCTACGCATATGTGATGTGCCCTGGCCTCCTCGGTCCCCAGACCTCAGCATGCGCGACTTTATTTTGTGGGCGTATTTAAGAGGAAGAGGTCGTCGCCATCTTGAATTTTTGTATTTTGTGTCATTATTTTTCTTTTGAGTAAATATATGAACCTTTTAACTTTACTGCGGAATATAATACATGTTGATAGAATATTAGACATCAGAAATCTTAGTTTCGCCATTCCTGTTGTTGCAGATTTAATTGTTGTTTGACAATTCTTATTCCTTTCTTAACTGTAATTAAATCTACAACAAAAGATTTATGTTATCCAAGATTCTGTCAATAAGTGTTCTATTTGGCATTTCGGTTAGTAATCAATATATTTAGCAAAGGAAAAGTTATTTCACAAAATACCAAAATACATTATGGCAACCACCTTTCCTTCTTAAAGGACCAGGTGTATCGTCAAAAACCCGTACTTCGAAAGATTAAAAGGAGGACAATCATACGAAAGTGGGTCTCATCAGTGTGGTGGAGACTCTGGAGTGGGTGTGGAGGAGCTTCGTGGCCAGAATTGAAACTTGCATCAGGGAAGATGGACCTCAGCTTTCTCATGTAATTTTCGCCATTTAAACGTAATGACATCCCTCTATGAGAATTTTCACGTACGTTCTACCAATGCCTTTTGTAAACTTTCCTTTTTATAGCACTTTCATAACGACAACGTTCCTCGTGGACGACCTGCATATGTCCCTCATTGCTGGGTGTGTCCGATTGTGAAGTGAGGAAGGGATATCAGCGTTCAGATGTTTATTGTTCGGGATAAGCTTCAGTAGTCACCAAGTAAAGTTCACTAGAAGTATTTTGAGCAAGTTGGTTATAAATAGAGACTGAAAGTATTCGCGAAAAGATTTTTGCACAGTTTTGTTTTAATGCCTTACGTGTACAGTACATCGAGGGCTCTGCTTTATAGTTAGTGGCAGCGTGTCTTTGTTCAGACTTACATTTGACTGCACCAATCAGATTAAGGTTAATGAGACACCATACGTTTGTGTTTTACCAGTGGAACCCCAAGAGAAGTGACACTCACTGATCATAAAGCAAATCTGCAGATGTGCACATAATTCACTGAAACAAAATAGTGCTTAACAGTTTTTAGCCACAAAATCGTGGATTTAATTTTTGGTATATCAAAACTGTGTTGCTAGTAATGTAGATTCTATTGCGAAGCTGCCGTAGCTTGCGTGGTAGTGAACAAAACATCACGTTCTATGTTCAAGTAGCCTATGTTTAAAAGTCAACTGGAGGGTCTGGCGCCATAGCGAACCAAGTCCATTTTTGCTTCCTGAAAAGCGGACATTGTTTTCTTCTACCCTAAATTACGTGTGTATATGACTAAGAGTACACGAAAAATGAATGTAATAGAGAATATGTCATGCGTACTGCTACTGAAGTTCATGGTTTCGCCATATACATACATACGATTGACTCTACCAAACCTTTTCTTTGTGTGAACTCTACGTCAACATAACGTTGCACGGGGATAGTGTCGCCGGGCTTAGCCAGATGGTTGGCACAAGGTTTTAAATATGCGACATTGCCAATGCCAATGTCTTTAATGATACCTAGGGACCCGTAATTTTCTCGAAAAGAATTTTGCCCGCTTTGTTTCGGTGATTTACGTGCACACCTGCAGCTCTGCTTCATAATCAGTGATTGGACGTCTGAGCTGTGACGTGTCTTGGGGGTTTTACTGGCAAATCACAGATTTGTGAAGTTGTAGTAACGTTATTGTGATTGGCGAAGTCAAATGGGAGACACCACTTCACAAATACACGCTGCCAATAACCATGAAGTAGAAGTGAAGATGTGCGCATTAGGCACTGAAATAAAGTGGGGCAAATTTCTTTTCGTGAAAATCAGGGGTCCCTAATCATACCATTTTCCTAGTGCTAGTCGACTCATCCAAGATGCTCCAGGACTGATTAAAATATTAAAGCTGTAAATGGCACAATAAACATAATAAATTAATACATAACGACTAATTAAATTATTAAACCGGAACAATTCGTTATAGTACAAGGATACGGCATAGGACTGCATTGGACCAAAATATACACATGTATTAAACGAATGATCTTGTCTCAGCTCTAAACAAAGCTTATATATTTGTATATTGGGAGCACCGATCTGCGCAGAGGTTAGCGCACTCGCCTCTCACATGATATCCTTGGGCCTCAGGTATCTTGCTCGTAAAATATGTATTTAATATACTATATGTAGAGATGATGGTTTATCACGGGAAAACTTGACTGTTTGCTGGGCTTCAACCCACGTTCGGCTAACCAGAAGATTACTGGCTTTCGCTTGTAAGTATATCTGTTGCCCTATTTGATTGAGCCATTAAGAATCCCGCCATTGTCATATCTGATGCCTGCTATTTGTGTGCAGACTCTAACGTTGTCTCAGACGTAAATCACCCAATCATATATGCTACAACGTTTTCAAGAGTATGTCGGCACAAAACATTTTCGCGATCTAACATCATTAGAGATGATGGTTTATCGCGAGATAACTTGCCTGTTTGCTGGATTTCAACGCACGTTCAGCTTACAAGAAGATCACTAGCTTTCGCTTGAACGTGTAGTTGTTACCCTATTTGACTAAGACAATAAGTATCCCGCTGTTGTGATATTTGATGCTTCTTATTGGTCTGCAGACCACTGCGTTGTGTCAGACGTACATCAGCCAATCATACATGTTGCAAGAAACTACAGCGTTTTCAAGGGTATGTTGACACAGAACATTTTCGCGATATATCATCATCTCATGCTATATGTAAACTGTTATGAATGGCATGCTAATGACTCACCACAGCATTCCAGTGGCCTGTTGAGTTCTTCTTGCTGGACAAAGAGAAGTTGATGCCTCCCTGTGGTGTGGCTAGACACGTGGAACCAAGCACACGTAATGTGAGACACATTACCTCCAGCAATACGAGGCAGCCAATCACAGTGCGCATCATTCTTCCAGTCTGGACAAGCAAGTGTCAAACTGTTTACATTTATCTACTTTAATCCAACGAAAATGTTGGACAACTGTTATTAGCTAATCCAATTTTTTTTTAATTTTTCCCCGTTTTAAATATTTCTGGTAATGGGTAGTATCTGTCGTACTTAAAATTATAACATATTTACTCCACTTGATTCAGATTCAACTACTGTCATGTACTGGCCTCCCACCAAGTCGAGCCAGGTTCGATTCCCGCCGGGGTTGGTCGCCAGGTTTTCGCATGGGGAAATGGTGACGGACGATGCCGTTTTCGGCGGGTTTTCTCGGGGATCTCCAGTTTCCTCTACCCTTCATTTCGGTGCTGCTCCATATTCACCCCATATCACCTCTCACTAGCGCTAAAGACCTCGATGTTGAGCGCTGACCAAAACCTCTCACTCACTCACAGACATGTACTGGTTCATATTAATCGTCACTGTGCAGAGGTTTTTGTGCGTCTGTGTTGTCTCGTACTTTTATATGTTCACGCTTATTATTAAAGTATTTTATTTATTTCTGTACTAATTTTTTTTTTAAATTTACATGTTTGGTATTTGAGGAAAAATGGAAAAGTCTTTAAATATATTCTTAATAAAATGAAGTGTTCTGACTGACACACTCACTCACTCACTCACTCACTCACTCACTCATCAACGCACAGCCCAAACCGCTGGACCTAGAACCCGTAGGAACCCACTAAAAATGGATTTTTCGAAATTCGATAATTAAGGGGGTGAAAAGGGGTGAAATGTGTTTTCAAAGATTCCCTGATATATCATTAACCGGGAAAGCTATCATATATTTTTTTTACTTCAAAATATTGCCCAAACAAATGCATATTTGCGAATTTTTCGATTTTGAAAAATTAGAATATTAAGGAAGTGTAAAATCTATAAAATGGGTTTTTCATTTATCCGTGATTTCTCCTAAACCATTTCAGATATTGAGGTGGTTTTTTTCTTTAAAATGATGCTTAAGTAAATATCTAAAAAAGCATTTTTTAAATTTTTCGAAATTTGTCCTTGAAAGCTCTTAAAAAAATGTGTTTTTAATTAATCCCACTTATCTGCTAAACCAGTGAAATATTGAAATGGTTTTTGCTTTAAAATACATCTTACGTATATATCGAAAAAATATTTTCATAATTTTTCGAGATTCGTTCTTGAAAGCTGTTAAAAAACTAAAACGTGTCTTCAAATTCCGCTTATACCCGTTGAGATATCGAGATGACTTTTTCATACGAAAGAAGCTTATGTAAATATCTACAAATCAAATTCAGGATTTTATGAAATTAGAAAATTAAGGATGTAGAAAGCAGTAAGATGTTAAAAATGATACATTCTCCCGAAAAAAGTGAATGATCATGGAGAAATAATTCAACAGTTGTTCCTTTTTGCCAACCTACTCATAAATAAAACCTCTTTGGACTGTAGCCTGTACATACAAAAGAATTATTACGGCCTGCCTCTTAGAGTAAATATAGGGTAGAGGGAGTATCCTCTATACAGCTGCATCACGGTCGTAGAAGAACTTCTTCTACGACCGTGAGCTGCATACGAAATTTTGTGCTAGACATGTGTCACGTGACTTTAGTGAAATATGCGGGGAAAATTAGAAATAATATTGAGAGCCAAGATAATAATTACTTAGTAATCACAACTATGTTGGGTTATTTTGGTACCTAATGAATTTATGAACTAAGGAGAGCATACTACCATATTATCGCATAGTATAATTGCGTAGAAATTTCAGAACGGCAAATGTAAACAATGTTTGCCACGTTACTGTTTTCTTTAACCCAGCTGTTTTTAGTAAAAAGTCAATATTAGCTACATATTTACTATAAGGTTTTGAACCGAAATCTTGGTGACACCACATGACTAAATATATATTCTGGAAGGTACGCCATGAGTTTCAAACAAGACGACTGCATTTTTACGACGAGAAAACATAAATAAACAACACCAAACTCTCGAGACCATGTTGGACACACATTTGTGACGTCATGTTCCCTCTACTATATTATATCTCTATGGCCTACCTTTAAGCTTTCACCATTACTGTATCATATCTATGGCATTCACTCAGGTATTGTATAAAGTTTATGGCGTGGGAGGGGTAGAGTTACGGGTTCGTAACCATGCAAGACTTTGCGATGGGAATTACTATGACGTCTGTAACTCCCACACGGTCGACACACGCCCTTATTCGCGGCAGGAATCGCACAACGACCTCCCGCACCGCACTCAGGCCGCTGAGTCAGCTTCTTGGCCAGCGAATTGCGATTAAATCGGCGGACGTCTAATCGCCTTTGCCCGACAATTAAATGTAATTAAACGCGTATATAAGGCTCTTGGTAACGCACCCCTAGTGGCCTACCGAGACGCGGACCCGCGGGACACGGACACACGCGTCCGTCCTCGGCTAGGTCCTAGACTCCTCTCTCTCGGCACCGCTGCCGGCACGCACGCCAAACGACGATTTCAGACGCGGCTCCCCCCAGCCAATCAGGAGCTTTGTTTCAAATCCCCGGCCTTCCGGTATTGCTCCGAATTCGGGCGATTACGACTATATTTCGTGGTGATTTTATTTCATAAAATCACAGTTTATATTTATGTAATTTTGACATCATTCTTTATTACAATTAACTATACTTATTGCAAAACATATACAAATACTTAAAATTTAAATTAAACATTTGGGAGAGTTGGCCGTTAGTTAGCTCTCATTTCCCCGCCCCCACCCCATGGTGGCCTCGGGCAGGCGGCAGGAGGGGTCGACCGGCACTTCGTCACTGTCGACGGCTACACAGCCCAGAGTACTTACAGATGTGTAGGCGACTACCCTGGCTCTCATATCATCATCTCCCCAGTCCAACATATAAAATATACATTAACTCTCCCTGATCATCCTATTATCATCCCTATCACATAATACTATTTACACAGAGTACAACAAAACTTGAACCAGCTCTGTACTACAATTCTAGCCTGTTTTATATTGCCGTGATTGCCACCGCTTAATACTAAGAGCATCTGACACTTAATTCTAATGGACAGTCTTTAATGATTTTTACACAAATTATCCCTTCAATATGTACATTTAATGTATATCGGGCTATGCCAATGACACGTCATACGAGCATATCGCGCGCTCTTTACACTGAGATAAGACAATTTATATTTCACTGTTATTGAGTACGCTAGCTGTTAAATGCCTTCATCACATATTTTCTCTAGAGTTACTTTTTACATTACGTAATTTTTACGCGGGCAAAGCTGCAGCTGGGCAGCTATTTTAGTATAAATGTAGGAATTTTTTCATGGTACTTCGCCATAGAACAATACATTCTGAATATTGACTACAAACATCGTTTCCATTGAAAATAATAATAATTAAATTTAATGGATACTATTAGTGTGACGTCACACGATGACGCTGGTTCCAAACAAATCCTCTGGGCCAATGCAAAACAATGATATATTTTTTTTTGCACTTGTTCGTAAATCTCGAGTATTAGAGAAAGTGAACGAATTCTATCGTTTTCAGAATTAATTTATATCAAAGAAGTTACGAACAATGTCTAACAGATAATTTTGCAACGTATTTGAAGTTATGTATGTGTAAATAGTGGTGAGGTTACTTAAACCTAAAGGTAAACATGCATGTAGTTCTCGTTTGAATAGTAGTATTTACTTGCAGTTCAATGAAGTGCGTTACAAAAACAATAAATTAAGCATCTGATAACTAATCGAAACTACATGTATATTATTCGTAGTCATTCTGTAAATAAATCCATCGTTATGTTTTGTCATTTGTATGCTGTATTACGATTTCATCCAAAAATTTTTTTAACGCATTAGGTACCTTTCCCAGGCAATTTGCGAAGAAATCTTAAAACAATTAGGTATAGTATTGGAACTGGTCTAAAATCGTAGAAGTTTAATTTCTTATATTGGCTTGTGATGATTGACATAATTTGTCGTTACTAGTCAAGTTTTAAGTTACCGGTATCTCACAAGGTGTGCGGAATACTTAGTACGAAAACGTCAGCAATATACAAAAAGTGCAGAAAGACAGTAATTAAATGTACAAAATGCTGCATAAGATATAGGATAAGAAACGGTTGCAGAAATTGTGAGGTAGGGAACAAAACATTTTTGGACAGGGGTACAGAAAATACTAATGTAGGAGCATTAGCAATTATAGGGCAGAGGCAGTGAAAATTGTAGAGTAGGAGAACTACAAATGTGAGACAGTGACACTAAAAATAATGTGGTAGAGCTACAGTAAACTGTAGGGTAGGGGAACAGTAAGTTGTAGGGGTAGGACTATTAAAAATGTGGGGCAAGGACATTAAAAATAATCATGGAGCAGAAGTAGGCCTACAGAAAATTGTAGGGTCGGGATACAGAAAATTGTATGGTAGCACAATTAAAAATGTGTAGCAGAGACAAAATAAATAAATGCTCACACTGTGCTGCCGCACAGCGGTGAGATCACATGTTCCCACCTCTAGAAAACCCTCTTCAAAACATCCTTGAACCTACCAACCCCCTTCACCGTCACCAACTCCTATCTATTTGATTGGATGTATACTAGAGGCTAAGAAATAAATAAATCGCTGACCCCACAAAAATAGACTGCCTACCCCGCTCTGTTCTCCTCCACACCCTCTCAATCTTCTGGCTGTTGCTTCCTCGCCCTCTATACTCCCCCTTAGTTAGGTGACAATGTAACCCCCCCCCCCCATCCTCACCACAGAGCTATAGCCTCATTCTGTACCCTTCCCAGCAAACCTAAAGCTCTTCTCCCCTTTGAAACTACCTTCTCCACCCGTTTTGTTCACCTAAGGTCACTTTTCAGCACAACCCCTAGATACTTATATTGTGTGGCTTATTTTATCTCTTGCCCATCCCCTCTGTAAATTACTCTACGTATCACTATCTTCCTAGTAAACCTGACTAACTTAGTCTTACAAACATTGATTTTCATCTTGTTTTCCACAATCCAGAAACTCAACCTGTGAATGTCTGTCTGCAAGTTGACCCGACTGCCCAACACTAAAAACAGTAATCTGCAAACAATCTTATTTTGCCACTAATCCCAATAATCATGCCATTCGCCATAATGGTGAACAATACCGGATAGAGCAAACTTCCCTGTGGCATCCGGGATGTCACCTCGTTGTCTGCCGTCAATTATACCCCTCCTTTCACGCTCTTCCACCGTCCTTGGAGGAAGTCCCCAATCAATTTCCATTCAATTTTGTCTATTTGTCTCACTATTCCAGTACTCCATTGTTCCAAACACTGACAAGTGCTGAGCCTGCAGCATATCAGCTTTCTCTCTGTCATTTGTCGTAGTTTGTCCATTCATACTTGTCAATGTTGAGATTCCCTTCCCCAACCCCCCTTACCTTATTCAGACATTAAAAATAATCTTGAGGTAGAGGTACCGTACAGAAAAGTTGAGGGTATTGGCCTAAGCACAAAATTGTACAGTAGGGGCACATGCGAGGAAGAAATATTTGAAATTATGGGGCAGAGGTAAACAAAATTGTAGGGTAGGTGCACTGGATATGTTAAGCAAGGATATTAAATATCATGGAGCAGATGTACAGAAAATTGTAGGTTAGGATACAGTTGTTTGATAGGGGTACAGAAAACTGTAGAGTAGGGTAGGGTACAGTTGGATTGATGTAGGCCTACAGAAAGAAAATTGTAGGGTAGGACAACTAAAAAATGCAGGGGCAGGGTCATGGCAGAGGTACAGAAACTTTTAGGACAATCACAAAAGATAGTAGGGTAGTTTTATTTAAAAAAAAAAATATACGTGGGAGTGACACAAAAAATCATGGAGCAGTGAAGGAGGAATTATAAATTTTAGGGCAGAAGCACTATTTGTAGGGCAGATACACTGAATATTGTAAGGCAGTCTCTGAAAATTGTAGAGCAGATGCACTGAAAATTGTGGTGCAGTGGTACTAAAAATTGTTGGGCTAGGACACTAAAAATCATCGGACAAGGGCAATAAACACACTAGGCCAGAAATATATCTAACCTTTTTTTAGCACACATTTGAGCCCAGCTAGCAAACCCACAAGACTGAGATATTACATTAAATAAGCCACCCATAATGTTCGTCACCAGCAGCATTTGTATAGGCTTATATTTTAACAGCCTCTGCCTAACTTCGTCTAATATGAAAATAATTAGTTTGAACAATCGTACAAATATGAGCGAATAAAATTTTAATATTATTAAACACATTATAACGTCCTAAGTTGTAACAATCTCCGTCCCTTACAAAATTATTTCGTAACGATGCTTGCTATACAAGTCGCAAGACCCAGCGCGAACGTATTTTCCCGCTAAGTGTATTAAATTCTTTCGTCTCCGACGATATCAGTTTACGAGAGAAGTCCTGCCGCACTCATGTTTGACATTATTTTAGTTTAAACGAAAGTATTTGCATTTTTTAACGTAATTACAAAAATACGTCGGGATGCTAAATAGAGTTTTCAATGTTAAAATTTCGAAACAAAAATTTGTTTGGAACCAGCGCTCTCGTGTGACGTCACAACTAATGGTGTCCATTCGTATTTGTCTGTTGTTAACCAATCAGAATTTTTAAAAACACATATTCCACTTGAGAATCTTAGTTCGAATACTTGTATGATATATATTATTACACAGTTGTATATCAGTGATCCAATTGTGATGAAATTTCTGCAAAAAAAATTGGGGAAAGGGGAGGGGGGTAGGAGGCAAAAAGAGGTAGAGGGACAGAAAAGGATACCAAAAATATTTAGTTAATAAATAAACTTTTGTAAGTTGTGCGTGCACATGCGAAGGTTTCAACAAATTTGGAGGGGGAGCAGGGAGGCAAAACGGAGTAGAGAGGCAGAACAGGACACCAAAAAATTTAAGGGGTAAAGCTAAAAAAAACTTTGATGAGTTATATGCGTGCGATCGTGAAGTTTTCAGCCGGAAAAAAATACTAGTTTTTGGAAGGAGAGTGGTCAAAATGGGGTATAGGAGCAGAACGGGGTACCAAAAAAAAAATATGGGTCAATTTTCCTTTCAAAAATATTTCTTAAGCCCACATTAATTACCCTTAACCTAATTTTGCTTCTTTTAGCACTTTTCAAAATTTATGTTTCAGAATTATTACCACATTAAATTGAAAATCCCGCAAACGAAGTTGCGGGAACCACTTAGTCTCTATATATAAATGAGAACCCTTACTGACTAACTGACATATCAAACTGCAGCCCAAACAACTAAACCTAGAATCGCGAAAATTTTTGTATGGGTTCCCTCAGGTCGTAGGCGAGCACTAAGAAGGGATTTTTCGAAATTCGACCTCTAAGGGTGTGAAAAAGGGTCAATATTGGTCAATTTAAGGATTTTTCGAAATTCAACTTTTAAGGGGGTACCTTAAATGTGTTTCCGATTTACTATCGATATATATCGAATCCTTCGGTGTAAAGAGTTGGTATTCACTTCAAAACATTGCTTACGTAAATACCCAAAAAGCAGTTTAAGGATTTTTTTTTATTCGACACCCAAGATGTTAAAAGGGGCAAAATGTGTTTTTTATGAATCGTCTATATCAATGGTACACAATTGGATATCGTCATGATTTTTACTTCAAGGTTACATATACAAATGTCTATGACAGGACTACAGGACGTTTCGAAATTATTCAATTAAGGGTGTTAAAGTACGTGAAATGTGTTTTCGATTATTCCTCCACATCTATCGAACCAATCGAGAAATCGATGTGCTCATTGCTTAGAATTTATGATTATGGAAATGTTCATAGTACCTCCTAATTCGGCTTTAAAAAGGTAAAAAAGGGTAAAATGTGTTTTCGATGCATAATCGATATATATCGACCCCATTGACATTTATACATCGACGTAATCTTTGTTTAAGATTGATGCCTACTCAGATACCTGATAAGTAATTTCACGAATTTTCGAAGTTCCCCAACTAAGGAGGTGAAAAGAAGTGAGGCGTGATGAAATGTGTTTTCAATTACTCGTCGATATTTCTTGAACCCTACGGGCTATTGTCACGTTTTTCACGTCCGACACACACAAGTAAAGTAATCTAACATTTGATTAAAGGGTTTTTCGAAATTCAGTCTCGTAGGAGGTGAAAAGCCTGGAATGTGTTTTCCATAAATCTTCGATATATATCGAACACATCGAGATCTACAGTTTATTTTTTATTCAGGATGGTGATTAGATAAGTGGCCGCAAAAAAGCTTTAAGATTTTTCAAAATAGAACTCTCAGTACCGTAAAAGGGTTATATGTGATTTTTAATGAACGGTCGGTTTTGCTTCGACTGAAGGAGCTATCGTTGTGATTTGCCTCTTCACTTGGAGACTTGAACGAATAATTATGGTGTGAGACTAAGATTTTTCGAAATTCGACACCTAAAGGAGTGAAAAGGCATGACATTTGTTTTCTATCAGCCGATGATACTTATCTAACCAGTACAGATAATGAGATGGTTTTCTCGTCAGAATGATGGTTACGTAAGTACCTTAAAAAAGTAATGCATTTTTATTTTATTTTATAAGCTTACTTAAATGTTAAGAAGAAAACTTAGTTTACAAACTTTCAAAGCAGACGATCTGAAAAGTAAGTACGACCAACGAGAAATAAATAGATACCAGAGTTTCGTTGTAACGTACAGTTTTATCGTTGTTGTACAACCTCTATGAGCCTAGAAAATTATGAATAATTTTGACGTTATGTGGAGCGGGCTGTTTGTAACTCCGGTATATTGTTCCGAATGTTCCTGGCTCAAATTCTATTAAAGCTGTGGAAATGTGTAATTCTGACACACAAAAACTGCAAGACATATTAAATTTGTGCCGTTTGCATGGAGTCATTCAAAAGTGGTATAATTGTATTATGCAGTCCACTATCCACTAAAGTTCCTCGACAGCATCATCACACATATACCATCTCACTAAACTAAAGGTTGGGGCGCAATATAAAATTATATCTCTGCAAAACATTATCCCGCTAAAACTGCCTAATGGCACTTAACTTCAACTGAAGGGTTTGAAAAACAAATATGTTATTGAGAACAGCATCACCAGTGGTTGTACTCGTGGGAAATCAGTTTTCATACTACCTAAACTGCGTATTAGGAGTCTGTAACTACTCCACAACGTCAACTTTGCTGTGACTATAAATAAGGCCCAGGCGAAGTCGCTGTTAGTCGCAGGGACAAACTTAAGACAGCTTTTCGCGTGGACGGCTGTAGCTTCTTATCCTGCTGCAGAGTTAACTCAACTATCAGATTTGTTATTCTAACACTTTATGACTGAACTACTTATCTGGTATACAAAGAGGTTTTTGAATTAAAATAAATATTATCTGCTATGAGTAACGCACGCGAGCAAAGTCGCGGACGCACTCCACGGGTATAATGTCTGAATGTTGGCGAGGGGAGAGAAGCCAAGAGAGGGGAGAGGTAGCCACCAAATTAGCCAGCCGCCATACTGCTTTAACCTCAAAAGTTTACATCAGACTGGTATTTTTTATGGTAAATTTATGTATTATGCTCTTTAATTAATGTTTTAGGTTGAAAACTCTTTATTTTAGCCCTGTTTACACACCTCCTAACTAATATTTTCTCAAATTGTTTAATTAGTCGGCCATATTGACACCAGCCACATCAAGCACTTGTTTGGTTAAAATTCCCGGCGACATGCTCCATCTGGACCCTTCTTACATCTTTGGAGGAAACACTGTTTGGAAATATCTCAGAATCGTTACAAATATACTAACGCAAAAAATGTTACATTATTTTTTAGTCAGAGTTGAGGCATTTTAATTGCACATTTCTGAAGAAAGTACGTTTAAGTCCCATGAATATTAAATGCGCTTTCATCGGATGCTACAGCGTATATTGAATAATCATCGAATAGCATTTCAATTTGTTTAGTGCCAAGAATAATGTAATTAAAGTAGTTTTCGAAAATACCAGTTTACTGTCATACAATTTATTGTACTTCGGCACCAAAATGCAAAAGGATGTCTTCATTTTATAAAGTGATAATTTGTTCGTTTTTTTTTTATAGTTGAAATTAACATTAAAACTCCGTTTTATTGATATATTTAGTATGCGTCATACTTAAAATTGAATTACGACATTTTAAAATGTAACATTCGTACAAAAGTATAATCTCTTCAGTGTTAAGTATATATATATATATATATATATATATATATATATATATATATACATATATATACATATATATATATATAAAGTCGTATGATATTGCAAATTACCAATTGAATACGACGAGACTAAGTTCTTAGTTAAAAGTTGGTAATAGCAAAATGATTTTGTTTTTGCATGAAAAAAAAATACTGCCCTAAAATAAACTACGGATCTAGTAATTATTTCCATTATACATCACAGTTACTCACAATTCCAGATTTTTTTTATTTTACTGTTATTTTGATAAACACGATAAACATTAAAGAAAATTTTCTTAAAATATACAATAGTATAATTGTTACTGATAACGCTGTTTTCCGAGGAATACTGCAACTGTTTTAGTAACTTCTGTTGCGCAACCATTGCGTTGAAAAATAAACGTAAATGTGAATAAAACATATAAAGCTAAGTATAAATAATATTTCGTCTATTTTCGTTGTCAAATAATTATTAAAACACAGTTTACTATGCTATTTCATGTTGAGCCAATCTGTTATCGTATATACAGGTAAATAATGCTTTAACAAGTTGCATGTATCTCTCACATATGCATCAAATTATTGCAATTTATTTGAAAGGGTGAAAAATTGCCTTTATTGAATCAGAAAAAGCTGAGTGTAATGACGGGGCCACGGTGGTCGTGGGGTTAAACCTGCCGTCTTCCCTAAGGCGATCCGGGTTCGATTCCCGGTGAGGTCGAGTCCTGCATTTTCGCATGTGGGAATCGTATCGAGCGATGCCGCTCGTCGGTGGGTTTTCTCGGGGATCTCCCGTTTCCTGCGCCCCTTCACTCCAGCTCTGCTCCATATTCACACTATGTCACACCTTACCAGCGCTGAAGACCTAGATATTAAACTCTGACCAAAATATCCTCACTTCTATATGTGTAACGTATTAGTCGTTCAACATTTCCTTCTCTACCGGTCCTCCGAGTACGTGGCTGCTACAGTGGTTGAGCAAATAACCTGTGCTAGTCTCTGCTGACAGCGTTATTCTGTCTCCTGCCAGCCCTGACAGATATGCGATAACTTAAGTAAAAGCACAAGAATTGTTCTTCTACATACGCCAATGAGTGCACGAAACTGATAAACTGCTTGCACATGTGAACTATTCGGAAAATACGACACATTTATTGTGCTTGTATGGGATATTGACGATTAAATAAGATATTTTTAAGTCCGTATAAGGAAATGCGTTTTGGTAGCCACACGTATGGAATTCAGAGTATGTATTTAGAATAAGTTACATAACAATGCTCACTTTATGCTAATCAGCTTGGTATTAAATTTCTTCTGCTATGCCTGCGTTATCTGACAGCGTTAGTTCATATTTCTTATGTTTTTAATGTCCAGTAATGTTGGCTGTTTAAGTCTTAGGAAATTCTTATTTAAATTTCAGTGTGATGCTCCACAAATTAGCTAAATTTGCCGCTATGACTGCTGCTTATAAAAAACTGTAAAACTCGCAATTGCGAATGAGAATTGCACTCCACATTAAGGTAGTCGCCTACCCAAACCGCAGAGCGGGTCGCAGTTAAGCAGCTACAACGTTCTTTGAAATCGCTCAACGCGCATGAGTGACGTCTACTTAGAAATAGCACTCAAAGTACGTTATACAAGTGTACACCCATTTCAGGTTCACCACTACTCATTAAAACATATTTCTAGCTGCCCAAAATCGTGAAAATTTATGTATTTGCGGGCCTGTACACGCATGAAAATCTTGGCGCAAAATATTTTAAAAGGTATATGCGTGTACGATACTCATATAACTTTAATGTACATGATGTTTGATACTTATAGGTACAAACGAAAGGGGTGTGTCTAGGACGATGAAACAATCAATTAATGCTAATAATAATAGTAGTGGAAACTAATGGTTTTCCAAATATGACACATTACATATTACGACAGGAACGCTTTAATACCAGTGTTCCCGGGAATCAAAACGTCAAAATGTTGCACGTGTGGACGAAGACATTACAACAAGTGTTCGAAACGGGTGCCGTTCATACGAAGGCAGACTTCAGCACGTCTTCGCATCGATGCCCATACACGTTCAAAAATTCCAAGCGTGTTCCGAATGCTGTGGCAACCATCCACAATGCGTTTTTGTAGTTCGCGGACACTATCAACAGGGCTGGCCTACACCAAAGATTTTAAATTTCCCCACACAAAAAAAAAAACAGTGTTGCAACATTGCCGTGTTTGCTCGTGTCCATGCATCGTAACGGAAAACTGCCGTTTTCCGGACCTATTTTTACTAGCATTATTTGATTGTTTCATCGTCCTCGACCCACCTCTTTCATTTGTACTTATAATTACCGAACACCCTGCATTTCCCTTTAGAGGCGAGTAGTCGGCGAGAAGACTGTATGTCAGTTTAGTCAGTGACTTGCACCTAGAGGCTACGGGCAGGTGTGATACGCGTGCTGTCTCGTCCTTACCACTTCCGCTCTTCAAGGCAAATATTGCCATAGCAAGTCCCATCCCTAACATGGCTATCATCGATCCAGTCGGCAAACTCTCGAACAAGAGTCAGGCACGTAACAATATCACCAAACAAGGTCTTCGCTCGCAGCCTATTACACCTAATTATCTCTTTGTTCGTTACAAAACATTGCAGTTTCTGTTATCTTAACAAGAATTTGTCACTTGTGAAAGAGAAAAACTAATTTACATCGATTTGTATGACAGTTCGATATTTTACACACTACGGCGAAATCGAATTAACCGCTGTAAAACAGATTTTTCAATACACTACCTTAAACCAGATGGAACAAATCACGCATGCTGAGAAAAAGAACATGCTTTCCAACTAGTACAAAACAAGAGCATATATAACAGCTATATAATACCTAAGATCGAATACGGAAACATCGCTCACTACTAAAGTTCAGCCGTAACTATGGGAGCCGCGGTGGCTGAATGGTCATATCATTCTCCTCCCTCCAAGGCGATCCGGGTTCGATGGCCGGTGGGGTAGGTTCCCAGATTTTCACATGTGGGAATCGTGCCGGACGATGACATTGATTGGTGGGTTTTCTCGTAGATATCCCGTTTCCACCGCCCTTCCATATGTTTCATATGATTGCCAGTTTTTCTTAAAATCGTCTTCTCCATATTAGCTAATTTTTTTTTCAAGGCAGTAAATACTATGGTTTGAATTAATTTGTAATTAACGAAATTCTAATTATTAATTGACTCTTTTTGTCGAAACTGTATAATTTATGGTTTTGGAAAAAAATAGCTATCACTGCAACAACTGTGTTAAACACATCTGCTAGACATATTTTAGATATCTGCTCTCGTTTAAGCTTAAAAAAGTAAGTATCGCATAAACAGTAGAAATAAGAGAGCAGGGCCTTAAGCGCTGACAAAACTCTCTCACTAACTCAGCCGTGATTAAAACCCAGTGCGTTATACCCAGAGTACTAGCATTAAATACGATTATGTCAAATAGTTCCGCAGTGGCTACGAAATATATTTATGTGTCGTTAGAAGCACAATAGAGTGGCCCCTGGCATCCACCAGCAGACAGACCATATATAATATGGTATAACAACAGTGTACCGCACGACGCTTTATACCACTGAAAAATGACTAAGACAAGTGTCCATATCTGAATGACTGACTGGCATATCAAACTGCAGCCAAAACCGCTGGACCAAGAATCGTGAGATTTTTCGTGTGGTTTCCCCTCAGGTCGTAGGCGAGTACTAAGTAAGAATTTTTCGAAATTCGTCTCCTAAGGGGGAAAAGTGGTGAAATGTGTTTTCGAAGACTCGTCGATAGAGCTCGAACCTGACGGCCTATAATTGTGATTTTTACTTAAACGGGACACTCATAAAATTATATATATTAGCCAATTTCAGAATTTTTCGTAACTCAACATTTAAAGGGGTGAAAGACCGCAGATTCTTAGTTAAACCGCCGCCTTTCGAGAAGTGATTTCTGACTACGAATTATGACGAAATCATATGTAAGACTTATTGCCTAAAGTTATTATTAAGGGCAGCACGTACCCTTAAAGTAAGAGGTTTGATAATACTTTTGTGAACGAAAATAAGAAACAATGTGATATCAAAAACCACCTTTTCGTACAGAGTTTACGTAAACGAAGCAGTTCAAAGTGTTGGTTTGCATTTCGTAAAATCATCGCTCTAACATTAATAAAATTCGTATAAGGGTCATAGTCATTGTTCGAAAAGTGGTAACCGTTCACATAAATCAACATGTTTTGATAAATAAAAAAAAAGTTTGACTGTAACGAAAAAAGTTGCCTTTGTCTGACACTCTTAGACCATTGGTTCTCGTTGAAATTTAATTTGTATTCTTTTCACAGTTTGATTAATAACGCCTGCCGCTATGCAGCCTGTGTAATGTACGCAATGAGGGTTGTTTAGCACTCAGGCGCAGTGCTTTACACCTATGTTTTGTGGGTATTTAGGCCCTGAATGTCGTGTCAGTTTTCACAGATTTGCCGACAACAGAAAAATAATGCCAATATTAACACTGACATATTAATAATAAAAATACTAAAGTAATCGTATACATTACAGATGTTTAATGCCTGTACTGATGATCGCCGTGAGTGAGGTATAAATGTTCACAGACTGTGTTAGGCAGCTTTTTAAGGAGGTGTCCTAGGATTTCGGCGAACAACTGGCAGTGCTGAAGAAAGGATTGTCAGGTTCTAACCAACATTATTTATTTAATTAAATATTGTTTTGTGTAGCACTGTCATGCTCATGAAGTCGTCAGATAATGATATTTACTGACCTAAACGTAGTCACCAAACCATTCGTCTACCTAACTAGGTGCCCTTTAGTGTCGTACCAGAAAACTACTCGCGTTTTGATTTGAAGATATTATTTTTATCCCAAAATCTCTCGCGCAGAGCCTTATGTATGTCAAAACTATTTTCGTATCAAAACGCGAGTATTTTTGATATTCGGTTATTGTAGATGCCTTGATATTATAATAGTAAAGCTATAAAAACTAAAGTTTTCTTATTTCTTTGTGTGGATTTTGTGGCTTCAAACCCTTCTTAATCTAAAAATATATTACTTTAATTTTTTACTCGAAAGTAAAGCATACTACCGTCTAGTGATGTATAAACCGACGTCCACAAATAAAATATCTATTCAGCAAAAAAAGTCTCTTCGAAATTAAGATGGGTAGTTCAGATTTTATCGACGACTGAGTATTCCAGTCGTTCGTTCGACATCTTGCCTTTCCACACCCCTTAAGATTTGACCGTTTCTTAACCACAAAAATTATCTTTAAAAAACGGCTTACTCTGTCTCTGGTACTATGCAAATAGCTCAGGAAAATAAATACAACAAAAAATAAATATACAAATACAAACAAACGACAGAAAAATGCCATGCATGGCAGATGCTTTACTTACTTTAGGCAAAATACAAAATTATCAATAATTCTTGCAATCTTCTAAATTTAAAAAAAGAAGCAACCCAGCAGTACAACAAAACACACCAGAAATATCACGACGCAATGCACACACTAAGGCTTACAACAACCGTCGTCGAAACATCAACCTTCTGCATGGTTCATGCCAAATGTCAAGCGCGAGCGAGAGCAGCGACGCACGAGTTATATAGTATGACGTGGTATCGTGTTACACTGCTACCAAAACAAAAATAACAAAAAGGCCCAGTGGCGAAACAGCATACAATGCATTTTACACATATAGCACTGTCAATTTTGGAAATTTTGGAAAATTAACTACGGCCATCACTGTAAAAAGGATGTTTCAATCTTTTAAATATAATATTATCCTAAAATTCCTCGAATATTTATAGTTAAATAATAATGATATGATATATCCAAGGGTTAAATTTTCCCTCGTTATGTAATAACATGACAACTAGTTGAAAAATGGCTCTAGTATTGTTAAAGTTTATTCTTGTGAGAGATTTATTATATTTTAATTTTGGCCATCCACAGTTCAAAACATAAATATATGCTAAATCTTCCAAAACGTATCCAATCTTATGTTGCTGTCCTTACAAATAGCAAATTCTGACTTATGGCTGTATTTTTTGACAGTGCGATATATTGTTACAATAACGTTCGATTTGTGTAATAACAGAGAAAAGGTTCATCTCAACTAAGAGGTTTGTCCTGAAAATATCCTGCCAGTCTGGTTTTGCCGCCCTGGGCTATAGGCCACTAAGCCCACCTGTAAATTCTGGCCTGACGACTGCTAGAACATTAAAAACAACTTAAAAACCTGTAACTTTAAAACATTTTTGAAACAATATATTAATATGTTTACTAGCTGGTGCCTGCAACTTAGTTCACTGGTTTTTCAATTTATTGCGGTAGTATTTTTGAAATAAAAAGTTTACTAAAGTGCTAAACAGTGCAACATGATTTTAAAGGCTATTGTAGACCATTTAGAAACCTTTTAATAAAGAAAATTGTTCGGGTTATTTATGGGTACCCCGTTCTGCCCCTGTGCACTGTTTGACCCCCCATCCCTCTTACCTCTCAGTATTTTTTTTTTTTGCATAAACCTTCTCTGGCGGACACTGAGCAACGCCAACAACTCACTTTTTTTCATCAACAAAAGCTTAAACAGTAATTTCAGTGTTTCTAACTTAATAAATTATGAACTTTCGTACACATTTTCATACCATATTTTACTCTTTTAGAAAATGAATTCTCAAATATGGTTTCTTGGCTCTCGCCTAACGTTATATATGGAACTTCTGTGTAAAATTGCATGTTTCTATATCTCCAGTTTAAGCTGTGTGTTGCCTGTCATTCAGCCAGTGTATAGAATATGATAAAAGGTGTTCAAGAGAGGAATAATCGTAATTTCATATTTGAATAAAATAGTGTAAGTTCTGTGGACGTTTCCTGTCAGTACATTTTCCTCTTACAAAAACAAATTAGCTCAGTCAGTTTCCCCATAGCGACACTTCAAAGTCAAAATTTGGACGCTATTCGTTCTCATATATTGCAAAAACCAATTAAAGTAATGAAATGAGTAAATTAAAACTGAAACTATATGTAATGGGATACTGCTTGGCATGATTTTTGAAAAAAATTTCTGAAATTTTTAATTTTTTTTCTTTTTTTACTGACTTTATTAAATACAAAAATATTTTGTAATGAATTATAAAACTTGTCAATCAGTGGCTCATGACATGCAGTTTCAGAGTTTTTTTTTTTTTTTTTTTTTTTTTTTTTTTTTTTTTTTTTTTTTTTTTTTTTTTTTTTTC
>PNEQ01004439.1:0-23269 GCA_003012365.1 Medauroidea extradentata | reverse complement strand
ATTTTGACTTTGAAATGCCGCTACGGGAAAACTGGCTGAGCGAATTTTTACATAAAAAAAAAGGAAAATGTTCTCGCAAGTAACGTCTACATAACTTACCCTATTTTACACAAATATAAATTACGAATTTTCCTCACGTGGGTGCCCTTAAGCAGAAGATACACATGTATAGACAGCAAAAACAGCTCCTACCTTGTGAAGCAGAGTATCGTGGACCTAGAACAGCATAGACTCTTCTGTGGCGCTGTATAAAGGAATGAAGACTGTTCTCCTACAACAGACAGTTATATATCTGAGCGACTAGGCAGACAGTTGCGTAACTGCTCTCCACCGGCATCAGGGCTCTTGTATGCCCCACATATACGTCACATTCAGCACTTGCAAAGCGACTAGAGATGAAAGATAAATATTTCCTGGTCGTTTTTTAAAGAGCTTTTATCCTTGTTATCCCCTGATTATAGCAGTTACATTTTTACATGGGCGTAACCATGGGGCAGGGTGTATATCGGGATTATATACATATAGGATGTTTCGGGAGTAGACGTCAATAAAGAGGCGGGTAATAGAGGGTACAGGACCTACCAAATAAACCAAACTTGTATAATCTTAATAGCAACCGTCTAAAAGTTGTGAAATTTTTAAGAAAATTTGGCTGTACAAAAACTCATTTCACGTCACTGAGAGTACAGCTTCGTGGGGTAAAAAAATCACTCTCGCTAAAGTTTTGTTTGGTTCTGAAAGATGCCTCTAGTTTGCAAGAGGTAAAAAAATATCAATGTGTCACATAAATGATCACCCGCCATTGGAAAAACTGCCCCATTGTATGGCCAATTAATTATTAAAAAAATGAAGTATTTTAAGTTAATAAACGTCGATGCATTAAATGTGAAAACATAACGTAATGATGAAGATTCACACATTGTAAAATCAGCTGTAAGGTTGAAATTAGTAAGTGAGTAAATAATGAAATGTAACTTTATTGAAACAAAAAGTATTACACAATTTTTCGAAATTATTAAAATAAATTTTGAGTTAAATGTATTTGATTTGTGAGGATAAAATGCAATGTTATTAATAAAAGTGGTAATTCAACTGCAATGCTTATATTTTGGCGCAAGGCACACAGTATTCACTGTATGATAGCATATTTCACATTTTTCCAGAATCGTAAAAAAAAATTAATGCGAAACATGAAATATTGCAAGAACGAAACCGATGGGGAGCCTTTAGTCAGTTACATTCAAAAAACTTTACACGTGTATACCCATTTCAAGTCATCCATTTATCTCTTAAGTTTATTTCGCGTTGCCGAAAATTGTGAAAGTTGGTGCTTTTACTGTTCGTTTTAAGGACAATTTTCAAAGTCATAATTTTATTTTTATACTTATTTTTATCACATTTCAGACAAATTGTGACTAAATTTTGCTCTTCTGAAAGTTTTTTATCTCTCAGAGTTTTTATGTAATGGCTCGTAAACGTCAAAATTTGCATGTTACGGTTTTATGTAGATCACTAAAACAAACTGACATACGAAACTGAAAAAAAAATCACAGTGAGTAACACTGTTACAGGCTACAAGTTGACATACCGGTACAGAAAAAATATTTTTGTATTTAAATAAAAATGCTGAAATTTAAAACAAAAATTTGAAAACTTCAACAATGTTTAAAAAAAAACATTCAATTTTTTGTTTTTATGTATGTCAACTTGTAGCCTGCAACATTGTTATTCACTGTATTTTTTTCAGTACGGTATGTCAGTTTGTTTACGTGTCGTACGTAAAATCGTAACATGAAAATTTTGACATTCACGAGCCATCACGTAAAAAATATGAGATCTAAAAAAATTTCATAAGAGCAAAATGGTTTCACAATTTATGTCTGAAATAAGAAACAAATATCTGGTACGAATATAAAAATAAAAACTGTGACGAAAATTGCTGTATTCTCTGCACTTAAGCAGAAAAATCTTGGCGTTGAAATTTGTAGGAGGTATAGGCATGTAAAACACGCCTTTGCCTAATATTACGTTATAAAACACATGGTCGCCACTGAATGTCTGATAGAGGCGAGTTGTCGGCGAGAAGACAGCGGTGACTTGCGCCTGTAGGAGTCTTCAACCTACAAGAGCGTAGTCACATTGCCAGTCTGAGTGGCCATTAAAGGAACTACTGCGGTATGACGAAGTATAAAATGCTGTTTATGTCCACAAACATTTTCAGTTATAATAGGGAAATTTCACAGTAAAAGTTTTTAATATATACATGAATCTTCAGAATTATTTTGCCATCAAATGCAGCCAGGCAAAGCAATACTGTGAACATTTTAGTTTTCAAATTATTCACCTTTCAAAATGCCATATTTTCAAATGCTGCCGTGAACATTGACAACACGTTCTTATTGGCTAACACATTTATGACGTAGCCGTACTTGTTTTGGTTTGCCGCTGTCTACCAAGTACTATTTTGTGCATTGGAATTTTTCACTGACTAAAAAAATTATAAAATTTTGTGAACCCGGTTACATAAAAGCCAGCTCGGGAATTTCGCTCATTGTTAAGGCATGCGTGGATGCAGATTTGTTAGTTAACAACGATGATTTCACTGGTAATGATTTTAAAGGAGTGAATACAGCAAGGCATTAGTAGCTCTCACTCATTGCGACGTTTTAGTTATAGGTTCGTGTTTATGTCAACGTAATTTAAATTCCAGAGTGAATAAAATAACTTACTAAAAATACATTTTAATGTTTCAGATCCGGCGTAGAATCATAAGTTTAGATTTGAAGTCAGCCAAATGAAGTTCACATGCGTAGAAAAATTGAACCTATCGAGTTGATAGTTGGAATGAGTTTAACCAGACCTGGCACAGACTGGTGATCGAACGTCCTGCTTGCACGAGTCGGGAAAATAATCAAACAGATATATGTTTTTTTTATTAAAAGTAAATTTTTTCTCTCAAAAATGTTTACGTTTCGCATGAACGGCAGTGAGAGCTGTGCTAACATCTCTAGGCGAGTTTCGCAAGACCCTGGCAACCCCTCGAATTATCGACCAATCACGGGTGCCTTAAACTAACCTATTGGCTAGTGACGTTGTCACAGCCAGTGGAACAACAAAAAACACTACAGTTGCAGAGATTTCGTCGGAAACTGCAAGCTATTGACTGCAACTTTTAACTAAAAAGCATTTATTCATTTTATGTTGACCATGTCATATTGTACACAATACATATAAGTAATCATTACATACGTTAACTGTATTTTTTCGTTAATATCAGACTATTAACTCTCTTCTTGTAGCTTAAACCAAACAGTCCGCTTTGATTTGTCAGAGGGTGCTATAGTTAAGATTTTATTCGGAGTAAATTGCATTTTATTGCTGCGCAAACAAACTAGTATACACATTTATACACTTCGGAGTTCCAGTCATATTCGTTTTTACCGCACAAACTACTTTATTTTACACAATTTTTCAACCTGAATGTATGTTGCTGTAGTTTTTGTGTTGCACACAAAAAAACTGTACAGTATTGTGACGTCACAGGGACGTCAATATGACGGTTCACGTTTTTACCGTGAAAAAAAAAGACAGCTCTTTTTAATAATGTTTTTCTACAGTTATACATACGCAAAGAAAGAAAGTATGGTACTGTTGTTAATTAAACTAATCGTACTTTTAAATTAATATATGATAAAAATATAAATGTTCTCTACTGCATGTCTCATTTTAAAAAGTCTGGCAGGCTAATAGGGAAAGATCACCGAGGGACATCTATGGCTCACGGGACGTACGTCGAAGACTCTAGGGTGAGGCATGAGGCGTACTGTGTTGTCTTTACCGCTTCTGTAATTCTAGGCCTCGTACGCGTGAAGTGTGTTATACTCTATCCATTCCAAGATTGCAGCTTGTGTCACTCCGCCTTTTCGCGCGCTTGAACGACATTGGCTGTGCAACAAACCGTCGCACCACCTCCGCGTATCTCGCGAGCTGTCGACAGGTGGAGAAACAGAATCGCGCCTCGCTGTGGAGGAAATGGAATCACAATGGACGTGGCGTCGTCGCGTAAATCGTAGTTAATTCATCCCGTGCACATATAGTATTTCATGCGCACAGAGTGATATTATATTACAGAGGATTAAAAAACGCAACTAAACGATAAAATTACCTATCCCAAACTAAAACACAGAAATTCAGCGTAGGAACTATTTCCTGTCGCAACGACACAGTTAACTAACCAGCCAACCAATGACCGAGAGCTCTCCTGTGACAATGTTTATTTCTGCTGCAACCTTGGAATGGATACAGTATAGCTTAGGCGGCTACTTGAATAAGGAGTATGGTGACTCCTTCCCTAGTGTATGTCCTTGTGTAACCGTCTGTAGTGCCACTTGCTTTCGACGAGACATAAAGTCCAATTTAGCAAACCAAATTACAACCTTAGACTCGGTATAGGTAAAACAGCTATCTCACAGAAAGTGTTTCACTTGAACTGCTAAATTTGTCTAATATACATTTATAGCTTACAAGAATACATAATAAACAGTATGTTATTTTACTATAGCAAGCCCAAGAGAAACATTTTGGGGCTCCACGTATAGCCAATAATGGCTTTTCCAGGTTGCTGAATCTAGATAAATACCAACGTGAGATTGAACAACAGAAAAATATAAATACTCATTTACATTACACCATACTTTCAGTTACAATGTAGTGCCTAGCTGATAAAAAAAAAGTAATATTTTTGACGCGTGTTTTAGGGTAGCTCATATGTTTTTCCGCTTTTTGCTGCCTCGTACAGGTAAGAAATCATCATTCGAGGACTTCTCTTCGTATGTAAGTTACCATACATCGCGCACATCAACTAATTATCATTAAGCGAAATATTGTGGACATAAAACAATTGCAGTGCTATGTCGTTTAAAAAAAAACAAAGTAGTCTGCCTGAAGACAGGAGCAGATGTCAGCTTCCATAATGTCTCTCCTAGCTCTTCGAAAGAAACTGTGCACGCCTGTATTTTCATTGTTGCTTCGTTTAGTCTTGCGTTTGTGACGTCGTAGTTACGTCATCCTGTTTCTGTATGTAGCATCATCTTTGGTTTAGTTATTGTCTGTACTGTCTGTATTTTGATGTCAGGAGTTTTCTCAGATCTTTTAGTTTCATTTTGGTTTTTTCTGTGAATTGACACAGTTCCTCTTAGGATTTTTCAGGTCTTGTTATTTATGCATATATTGTCTACAGCCAGTTCGGCTTGTTTTTCCTTTATGGTTTTTATTGGATAACTTCTGGGTTAGCGAATCTGCGTGGTACTACAATGACGCATATCCGCAATATTTCAATAAATAATATTCCTTTGTTGCAAGAATCTTTCAAAGATAAATACATAATGTTTGTTATAGTGTGTTACACGTCCGATAGTCAACACGTGTCTCACTTCTCGTAAGACCAGCATTGCCGCTATGCTAAATCGTAACATAACAGTTGTAATATTTGTAACATAAAGAAGTTTGGCTAAAAGCACGATGCGTCTAATGATAGTCTTACCATTCCTGCATATGAGGTCAGTTAGTGTTTTCAGGCGGAAACATACGAAGTACAAGAACATCACATCAAAACCCGGGAGGATTATGGCTTTGACAATACTTCCTTTGTTTGCAAGGAAAACCACCCAGTTGGTATCTCGTGAACATCATGACCTGCTCTACATCACATGTATTCTTGGAAAAAAAAAGTACAGTTAAGAAGCGATAAACTGAAGGTCACGTGAAGTGGCGTGATAACAGTTTTCCTCTCTCAAATGACTTTTGACACTCGTTATCGCGCAGTGTGCTGGCGTTAAACTTGCCGTTACTTCAACACGTAGTTGTTTGCAAGTAATGTGCTACTGGTGTCAAATACACGATGTCGCCAGTGGAGAGAATTTCGTTCTTCAGCAATTTTTCGTTTATCATTCAACGTTTCCTTCCACGAGCGACTGCATATACATATCACCCTTTACCGATATTATCATAACAAGCGGCGAAAATTTCGCCTTTCCAAACACGAATGTAAGAAATTCAATATTATTGTTCGATTCTGTAATGCAAGATTCACAACAGCACGAAGTACTAAAAAAAATTCTTGTTACTGCAAACATTAGTTTATCTGCAGTACTACAGATACTACAAAATATTAAATTTAAACAGTCCCTTCCCACTACATACTAATCTTATGTACAACAGCCATTGCCATTGTTAATGTTTACGTTAATTTATTACTTTTCAGTTTATCTGTATTACATTTTTCATACCCACTGCCATTCCCTGCGTGTGATAATAGTGTTGCAATACACGTTTGCTTGAAAAGGTTATGATCTGCTTATAATAAACAATAATCCCTCGCGAACTCACCCCTTTCACCAACTTTTGGACTGAAAACTAAAATCCATCTTTCACCTTTGTCACGTCTGCGACATTAGTAAAATATAAATATTTCTGTTTGTAATTCGCTTCGCGTCCACGATTTTTGTCGCGCTAAATTTATAGAAACTTCGATGCTGATTACGACTAACAAATTATTTTCTTCATGTCGCGTCCGTCGCGTTGTTGTGAATCCAGCATAAGGGACTCAATATTATATTTTTAACCTGTACACCACAACATAGGTGAATACTACCAAGATTATCCTACCAACGCGACTTACCAGCACAATCGCCTACTTTAGTGTACACTGTGTACATATTTATTATTTTTAATGCTGATATAGAATCTGCGGTTGAGGCTGTTGGAGATAATTTGGTCAGCATCGTTAATTAGGGTAAAGTTTACCACTCGAGTAATACATAGAAAGTAATCATTACAATAATATTATTTACAGTCACATCAAATGACTGATCGATAGTTAAAATACATGAATAGTTTCGATACACAATATGCATTTAAGGATGGGTCCCAGCCAACAATGGTGTATTTCTGACTCAGTAGATCGCAGCACTGTATTTCGCTTACACAAACTGAACACCTGTAGTTAGACAACTTGTCATGTGCCTACGTCATAGCACGGCCCTTAGTGGTACATTTGTCATGGAGGGGGGAGGAGAGAAGGACACTGTCGCAGGGCCATTAGCCTCCAGGGATAACGACCTGTCAATCAAGATTAGTGGTAGTCTCGTGCAGGGCCAGACACCGCAACCATTTCCTTATCTGAGTCTCACAACAGTGATCTTGCATTTAGAAGAGTTTTGTAGAGGCAGGTTGTGGGCCAAAGTGCGCTTCGGTTTCCAAACAAATCTGAGTTCTGTATCCGGTAGGGTCATTCCCAGAGTTTCAAATGTGGCAATTGTGAGTACAATGTATTCGACCAGCGGATTTTTTTTTTTTCCGCGGATCTCTAGTTTTACCCACTCGTACATTTCGGCATTGCTGCATACCCAAACCACTTCATCTTAAACTGTTCTGAAGGCCACATTGTTCAGAGCAACACAAAGCTAGCGGTAAAAAGACGTGACTCTTTCATAGTTCTGTAATGCGAAGACATTTCGCCGTCATATGCAAATTAAGTAAGTACACAGCCGATGGGCACTCACGAATCCGAATTATGGATTGTAAACTAAGTTTAAAGGTCGGTTTACGATGCAAACATATACGCGTTGACCGTAACCATTATAACAAGTACGAGTGTAAGAACGAAGACGTGTAGTTTACAATGGCCTTGTGCGTGTATGTAGTCAATTTTCTAAATGGCCGCTGTTGTCAGCTGTTCGTTGTTTTGGTTCGGGTGTTATAAGTAGGCCACTATATTTTTTATGTTTTTGATTGATCTTACATAATTCATATGATGTTTAGATTTTATAAATTGCCTTCGTTTTCCGTATTTGCTTTGTTATTTTCTTTTTTTTTTTTTCCTATGGCCATAGTAAAATATGTGATGACATGTTTTATTTAAAATATTCTAAAACTGATTTGCCCAAATGCCTTTAAATGTTTTAGAGCAAATTATTCCCTTAGATGTTCCTCGTAAATTCGTGATATACAGAAAATAATAAAACAAAAGGATCAAATAAGTCTATTTCATTACCTTCCTAACCTTCCCTGTAAAGCAAGCAACACAGTCCTCTATTTCCTACAAACTGCACAAACGAAGAATTTCACAACACTCTAGATGCAATGTTATTACTATAATTATTTTATTTTCTATAAACTTTCCTTTTGGATGAAACCTTTACGCTTACGTCATGAAACATAATATAACCATTTCATACACGTATACACGTCAGTGCCGTAACTCTACATGACACAATAAACTGTGTAGTAAGAAAACCGACTTTCATTTCTATACTCTTACGTTTCCTACGTACATGTTTCCATCGTAAACCTCACTTAAGACGCAAAGACTCAGTATAATACTTCTTGCATTTCGGATTGCATCCGTCGCCTTCAAATATAAACAGATAACGCGCGATAACTTTCTAAAACTTACAAAAGACTTGAATTTGTAGATAGTTATCAAAATAAGAAGAAGTTACTAGCAAAATTAATAAGCCTATTTTCCTCAAAGTGGGTGCAAATTAACCCTTTAAGTAAAAATCGTTTCGTTCATCTCGGAATACGAAATAGTAATGATAATTTATATCAATAATAAACAAAATATACTAAAGATAAGTCATATTACTAAGTAATATACGCGTACCCAGTTTGATAAAATTGGGACATTTTTCTGATGTATCTTTTTATCATATTGTATATAAAAAATTACCGCGGTTTTCAAAATGTTACCATGGGATGAACGAAGTACACAAATTCCAGTCAACTAAGTATAACATGCGTGCCAAGATTAATGAACTTCGGGAAAATTAATCCGAAAATATGTCATAAAATGCTAAAATATAAAAATTGCCGCCATTGTAAATATATAAACACATGACTAACGAAATAAACAAAGTCAGGCCAGTATGCTAAGTAGTATACGCGTACTAAGTTTAATAAAATTCGAAAAAAAATATTTTCTCAGACATGTCAAATTATTCTAAATATAAAAAATTGACTACTTTTCGAAAATATTAATATAAAGTGAATGAAAAACGCAATCAAAAGTTCAAGTCAAATTCCAAGCTGTAAATGTGAACCAAGATTGTTACAAATAGGAAACAATGATCTCAGTTATGTCAAACTAAAAACATAGCCGCATTTATGGAAAAATTAACACAAGATAAAAAATGTACAAAAGTCAAATCAGCTTAGTAATTTGTATATGTGTACAAAATTTTATGAAATTCCGAAAAATGTTTTCTAAGATATGACACACTATGCCAAAAATATAAAAAAATGACTGCCATTTTGAAAATATGAATACAGGGTAAACTAAATACACAATAGTCAGTAGTGTGTACAAAGTTTAATGGAAATCTTAAAAATATTTCCTAAGATGTAAAACGTTGCTAAAAATATAAAAATTACTGACATTTTGAAAATATGTACACAAAGATGAACGAAATACACAAAAGCAAAGTCAGCATTGTGTACAGCATATGCGTACCAAGCCAGTGTGCTACTGCCGTCTGTCCGAGTAAACAGACAATCTTGGAGGCTAGCTTCCATGTCTCTGAATCCGCAAATTATTCCCGTCTCTGTTATTGCACAGCAAAGGAAAAATATGTCCTAAAAATGATAAAAATACAAAAATTGCTGCGATTTTGAAATTATAACAGCACAGGATGAACGAAACACACAAAGGCAAGTCAACTTTGTGCGTAGGCCTAGTATATTGATGAATTTATGAAAATTGTTTCCTAAAATATGTAATACTATACTAAAAATAAAAATTGCCGCTATTTTCAAAATATAAAAACATATGATGAACGAAATACACAAAAGTCAAGTCAGCTTTCTAGTATATGTGTACCAAATTTGAAGCCATTCTGGAAAACGATTTCTCAGATATTTAGATTGATCGAGAAATGTTTAAATGACCGTAATTTTGAAAATACCAACAAGGCGTAAACAAAATATTTAAAGTCAAGTCTAATGACTAAGTAATACACGTGTACAAAGTTTGATGTAATTCGGATCAGTGGTTCAAAAGTTTTAAGGGGACACACACAGACAGGAAGGTGAACTCATAAGCTTACTTTTTTTTTTTTTTTTGCTAAGTAGGCTAGTAAAAAGTTACACTGTAAACTAGAAAATATGCCTAATTTAAATGGAAATTTTGGATTATGTAGGTGACATCTACTTAATCAAGCGTGTAATCATTTCCTATAGTTTAATATAGATTTGTGCTTTTAAAAATTAGATACATTATTTATTATTAGTCGGCCAAAGTAATTATATACGCAAAATCAAATTGTTATTGACATTTTTCTTGAAGTTATAACATTTTAGCTGTCTTGAGGTTTTACATTCATTAGTTTCTATTTTTACCTTAGCGTTCTTGTTTCCTTGTGTTCTCAATAAACTTAACCTCAGAATATATTTTGAGTTTGATTCCCTGTTTTTTAATATCATTATGAGAAAATACACATAATAATTTAATTAAAGTAAACGACTTAATTTTGAAACTGATTTACTGTCCCCTATGTAAGGGTGATAGAAAAAGCTGATCACCGAGAAGAATCACCAGCCAGCAGCATCGTCCAGCAGGATTGTCACATGCGAGAATACGTTAGTGACTGCCAGGAACCGAACCCGAATTGTATATTGATGACAGAAGTGTACTCCGACACTGCGCCACGGTTGTCCCCTACGGCCTTTCCCCCACCATTCTCGCCCCACGAACTATCGTTCCGTATAAGGAATTTTTGAAATACATGAAACGTGTTTGTAAACGTACGTAACGCGCCAATTTCATGATCGAAATAAAGTCGGCTGCAATTAATGACAAAATATACATTGGTACGCCAATTTTTTTTCTCTCTTTCAAACGTAGTATAATTTTCAAACATTTGAGAAAGTATGGTACATTTTCACAAAGTAAAATATAACTAAGCGGATATATATTCTTAATCTTCTATTACATAACATAAAACCATTAATGGTATTAAACTAATTTAGAAGATACAATTGAATAAGTGATAACAATACTTCGAAAGCTATTTGTCGTGACTATTGAACTTATCAGTATTTTCAGAACTATAAGCACGTAAGGGTCCGCGGTGGCCGAGGGGTCAGACCTCTCGCTTCCCACCAACGCGATCCGGGTTCGATTCCCAGTGGGGTCGGTCCCCGGATATTCGCGTATGGGAATCGTGCCGGACGATGCCGCTGGTGGGCTGGTTTGTCTCGGGCAACTCTCGTTCCCTTCGCCTCTCTCATTCCGTCGCTGCTCCACTCTTATCTCAACTCACCCATTCCTCGGGCCGGAATGAGACAGGCATGCGTTTATCGCTAGTTTAGCAGCCGGCTCAATGTTCACCCCGAACCTCTCTCATGCACAGTTTGACCCTACCTGAAGGCGGGAGCACGTAGTGGATTTTCAAACATGCTCTTTAAGTGTTTGTTTAGTGGAGGGTAAGCAGGCTAAGCTCTACTTGAAGTTTTTTTTACTGTGTCAAAATGCAATCCAAGGCTCGATTGAGAACACGAAAAACTAAACTGTAGGTTGTCTAAGTTTCGGGTTTTTCTTGCAAACACTGCACTTAAACACACAAATGGAAATCAAAACTCGAATTTTATGAGTATAAAACAACAATAAATGTTTAATTCTGTAATTAATTTTGAATGGTTCAGTTGTGTAGCATTCCCAGCTTTGAGCAAACATAAGTCTGTTGAGGCAATGTTTGAAATTTGTAAACATAAATAAAATATATTACGTTTAATGTGGTAAGCAAGAAGGTCTAATATAGGTATAACACAACAGTGTTGGTAGGTCTAACTAACTGGAGTGAACTGAAAACAACTCTTTCTATGAGGGGTTTAATCCTCCGTTTCTTCGTACAAATTTCGCATAATAAACATGAGAAACTGGGATAGTTGGATACACCCTTGGAAGCGAACACACGGCGTATTTGCAACGAACAAGACAGATCATGAAACAGTTATACAACTACTAAATAAGTATAAACCAGCCATAAGTGGGGTGTGCGGGCACCCGAAATTTGCGGGTACAGTTCGAATCCGTTAATACCCGAACCCAGAATCGATGTGCATAAATGTATTCAATGTATTACGTATTCTTGGAAATACTAAATTCCGGGCTTAAATACATCGGCTGTAAAAATTAGTACTATCGCTATCATTACGAATCTATTTAAAATATAAAGTAATCAGGAAAAGAAAATTAACAACTCTAGTGCGATAGGTACATTAAGTTTGTTATTAAAAAAAACCTTAGGGGGGAGGGGGCTGTGCAGGCCTGCGTACGGGAAGGACGTAAACTCACTCAGGTTAGAATGGTACGTATGAGTGGTCGTACAGTTATTCGGTTCGTTATTGGAATATGAAAACGCGGAGATATTCGATTCCAATGTGATAAGACGTCTTCTCCGTCATCGGTAATGTTGCTGCTCTCAGGATCTTCTCTGTTATTACTGCAATTTGGGAAGAGCTTCGGGCGATGAGGAGTTGGGGGGAGGGAGATGGTAATGGGAGAGTTTAGTTTTGTTTATTGCATCCTTGGATCTTTTTTTTTGTACGTTTTTGCACAAAGATATCGGACAAGTCATATTTACAATATACAATTAAATGAATAAATGACATAAGATACAAATTTAAAAGCAGACACTAATAGAGTGAAAAGCAAGAGAAGAAACAGAATCTTGACATAAGATACAAATTTAAAAGCAGACACTAATAGAGTGAAAAGCAAGAGAAGAAACAGAATCTTAACCCAGAACAAATATTTTAAATAATTATCTACGTAGTCACGGATCCACTCAAATGCTCATCGACTGTGTAAAAAGCATTAAGGATGAAGAAATCTTTAAGGAGTTTTTTGAATGTTTCTGTGTTTGATAAACATGCAGCTTGCAGGTGCCTGGGGTGTTTAACAACTTGCAAGTGGTGTATGAAGGATCTTTTTGCTGTAAGGTCAAGTTGACAAGAGGCATGTGTAAAAGGTTTTTACTTCTAGTGTTATGTTGATGAAAGTGTTCATTTTTGTGGAACAATTTCTGATTTTTGGAGATAAATGTCAGAGGAGTTACCCCAAAACATGATGCCATAAGTCATAATAGAGTGGAAATATGCAAAGTGTACAGTTATCACCGAATCTTTGTTTATTATACCTGCTACATTACGCAGAGCGAAAAATGCAGAGCTCAGTTTTGGAATTATATGTTCAGTATGTGTTTTCCAATTCAGTTGGCAATCAACATATAATCCCAAAAAAATTGTGTCTATGGCTTTATTAATTTCCGCAGTGCCGCAATGGACATTTATCGTTGGCTGGTTAATTTTCTTTGTTGCAAACTGTGAGAAATGGGGCTTTTCTGTGTTAAGGTTTAATTTTATTTCCTATAAACCATGCATCTAATTCTGTAAGTGTAGTGTTGGCTAGTTGATTTTGTTATTCCTCTGATTTGCCTGATATTATGATACTGGTGTCATCTGCAAATAAGGTAGATATAGAAATATTGTTTAGGCAGTCAGGCAGGTCATTTAGGTAAACCAGGAATAACAGAGGTCCAAGAATTTAACCTTGAGGAACACCATGTCTTATCTTACCTGGTTTTGAATAAACTATATTTGAGTCTTCCCTAATGCAAACTTGTTGTTGTCAATTTGATAAATACGAGTATATGAGTTTATTAGTTCTTCCTCTTACACCATAAAATTGTAGATTTTGGAGAAGCAGCTCGTGACAGTCAAAGGCTTTGATAAGGTTACAATTTATTCCGATTAATGGTAGTTGTTTGTCGAGTGCATTCAAGACATTTGTGATGAGCTGATATACTGCCTCATTGGTAGAAGATTTTTTTCTGAAATCATACTGATGTTTTGAGAACATTTTGAATTTTCAAAATGAGTTAAAAGTCTAGTATATATTAGTTTTTCAATAATTTTTGAAAACGTGGTTAGCAATGAGACTGGTATGTAGTTAGCTACGTTGGTTTTCTCTCCTTTCTTGAAGAGTGGGGTAACCAATGCCTATTGGAGTCGGTCAGGAAATACACTATCGTTTAATACAGCATTGCATATGTGGCTTAATGAAGTACTGAGTTCTGAGGCAAATTGTTTTATTAGTTTACTGCTTAAGTCATCATAGTCACAGGATAACTTTGATTTTAGACTTTTTATTATTTCCTCAATTTCTTTTGCAGAAGTGTTAGGACATGTTATAAGGGGATATTCTAATTTCTGTGATAATACTACGTAGTTCATATTACGACTTTGAGATGTTTTGCGTTAAGGTAATATGAACTGAAAGCATTAGTCACTGTCTTTGTGCCAGAAACTGTTTTGTTTCCAATATTTAGATTGATTTTTTAAATTGGCTCTGTTGTTTTGCCTATTTATATTTGTATAATGTTCCAAGTAGTTTGATTTTATTGTCAGAGTTTTCAATAAGACTGCTAAAGTACTTTCTTTTCGCTTCTTTAATGACATTTCTAAGAATTTTGCAATATATTTTGTACCTATCGGATATGTCTTGATTGTTACTGATTCTAGTGGCTTTAAAAAGGTTCTCTTTTGTGATCACACGAGGTTTTCAATCCTTTAGTCATCCACAAATTTTTCCTTACGAACTTGTTTAGTGAGAGTGGATCGTTGGATTTATAATTGGATTCAGAGTACATATTTCTTTATGTTAGGTAAGATTGTCTGCAGGTCATTTTCAATAGTATCCGCTATCGTAAACGCGGTTATCTATCGGAGGGGGAGTTAGGTTAGGGGATTTCTATATGCGGCTAGTGTAACTATTTAAATGTTCGTAATACTGTCTGTGTATATGCTGCATTATTGGGCTGGTAGTAATACAAAGATTATGGCCGATAACTGTTTTGTGATAGGCTATGCTGTAGGGTTGGTGGTACTGTGAAGAATGGTGGCCGCGCATTTTTTACTAACAGACACACACGCTGGTGTGTTGACAGTCGGGTTGACAATATTTTTTTCTTAATAATATGGATATTACTGTATTTAATAATTATCCGCTTCTGTTGTTTACTGTTTCCAAATTTTGTTTGCACTAGGCTACTACAATTATTTCTAGTAAAAGATTATTGGAATTCTGATATTGTACTCTTGGTATTTCATACCTTTCATCGCGTTCTTTCTACGTTTAGTAGTCGTACTGTTGCTGCTATTTGTACTAATCTAATGTAAGTAAAATTATAAATGTGAGGGAAATAACCCAAATGGATATCGACGTGTAGGAGAAATTTTCGTGGGATAAAATTGTAAAAAGTTCCCGGACTGTAAAATTTTGTTGACGGAAGTCTGTCTTCGTCTTCCTCTCATGTCTCTGTAATGTTAATTACCGTATGTCAATCAGTGTGTAAAAATTTGAAATGTTTGTCATGTTAATACCTTTGTGTAAAGTGCTGTTCGGCTTGGAAGCCGATGTCATTTAGCCAGTGTATCGGTACTGCCGTCTGAATACTAATTATATGTGTAGTATACGAATCGCGAAGGAGTGTATTCTATATAATTATCGTGTTTTTCATAACCACTTCGCATTTATACAGCAATATGACTTCTAATGTTCCGATCATGTATGGTAGTTGATTCTGATGTGTTTTCGAAAATAATATTTAGTGTATTCGGGGCATTCGAAATTAGGCGTTGATGTGCTGAGATTCGGATAATTTTTTATCTGAATCCTTGATACAATTATACAGTCGCGATTGCTTAGCTTTGCTATTGATGATGATAGTATCGTAGCCTTAACGCGATTTACATTTTTTATTGTGTAACATATTTCCGGTATCTGATAAATTCCTAATTCCCGTTCCTTCCCTGCTTGTAACTCACATACAAGGTTGTTATTATATTCTATCGCCACTATTCTTAATGTCTCGGTAATGTAGCAATATCTGTTTTTGATTGGTACTCCGTGGGGTACAGTTTGATGATCATCTCACTATAGGAACTTGTATTTTAATGATGAGTTATGATTGTGAGATAGCACATTCCGTGGTTGGTACCTGGAAGATTTATCGACATCTTTTAGTGGAATTGCAAGTTCTATGTTTTGATTGTTAAATTAATTTTCTATGTATCTTAGGTCGCTCCTTAACTGCTCCCTTTTAACTAGATTAATCGGTATGTGACTAATTCTGCAATGATTGGTATGTGATAATAGTTCTTGGTCCGATAACAATGAGTTAATTAGTTCGAGTACTGCCGCAACTGTTAACTGTTCTGTTACTTTTATTTCATCTTTATTAATTTTAGGTTGTTGTAATGTTTTTAATAGTCTCTGCTAATATGTTAAGTCTTTTATCGAACTGTACCGCAGCCTCCCTCGTGTTTTCAATGATTGAATGTATATCTTTGTCGTTTTCCATGGATAATTCTTGTCTTTCTAGGTCGGTTGATAGCATTTCGTCGTTGGATATTAAAAGCTGAAGAGGCTTCTTTGTACGGCTGTAGCGAAACCAGTCTAGTGCTTGTCCTAACAATTATAGCCCTCTTTTCCTTCGTGTCAGGAGTTTTCGTTCACTCTTAAATTCTGAGGTTAGATTACTTTGTAGCTCATCGATGGATTTTTATATTAGAATAGCGTTTATAGAAACGTTTTTGTTTTTCTAGTTGTCATATTAGCTATTGCCATTGTTTGTTGCTGGCTATTGGCTGAGGTGGTTTAAATGTAATCTGATACGAGTATCAGGATGCTTGATTCATAAATTACTTCTGTTTTAATTTGAGTCCAATATATAACTGTATGTACTCTTAATGTGGGTTGTAGATGTTGTATGGAGAGGAAGCAAAGTGATGTTAGTATCGCTATCCTGTAGCTGCTGCTCTGGAAATAATAGATTGGTGAGTACTGATTCATAATATACAGTTAGTTTATGTAGTTCATTAACTCTAATTAAGTTTATCCGCGCGTAGTAGTTTTTCGTAGGAATGCCCTTTTCACATTTCTTGTGTTTACCGCTTGCGGCACCCACTTTCCCCTGAGTTTGAGACGTAATTTTACTTAGTTACGTCCCATAATTTTTAAAATTTAGTATGGTACTTTGTATTTCTAATTTGAGGCCTTTGTCCTGTTTTGTGATTTACGGCAAACATACTAATTTTCCTTAAACAGTAGCGATTTAAAATGTTTATTTGACTCCCCTTTCCCGAACTTTTTGTTTTGCTCGTACATTTGTTTTGGCAAGAAAATTATAGCTTCATGTAATTTTTTTAACACCACAAGTATGTGTGGTTTGTTTAATACCACCTGAGCTGGCTGTGTTGCGTCTGTAATATGTACTAGGTAGACGGAGGAAAATTTTTAAGAAGTGTTGACCAACGGGTTGTAGTTGAACGTAATGAACTCCACGAATTTGTCCCATTGAAGTGGTGTCTCCTTGACTCAACTAACGAGCTGCTGGCCCAGAATTTTGTTAAAGGCTTTATTAATCCATTACATCTCGGGTTGTATGATAATGTCTGCAAATTTGTAATGTCTAGTTCCCTGAGCAGTTTTCCTATCATATTGTTTTTAATTGAAGTTATTTATCTAATAATATTAATTTGGGGCAACCGAATCATACGACTTTGTCTTTAATAAAATTAAGTTAATACAGTTTTGGCATTAATAGAAGGTACTGCCTCAGCTACTAAGAACCTGGTTGCATATTCTGTCCCAGCTATTATGCATTTATTACCTGACTCGGTGACAGTAAGTGGGCCTTTGCAATCTATTGCCCAGCATTAAAATATGGAAAAAGGAGGGAGGGGGTCAATTGGTTGTAAATGACCTTGTGGTGGGCCCTGGGCTGGTTTCGTTTTCTGACAAATTTCACATGTTCTTGCATATTCTTTTACATTTTTATCCATATTTCCCCTGGAGTATGATTCTTTAAGTTTTTGGGTTGTTTTGGAAATTCCTAAAATTTTGCTCCTTAATTTCGTCGTGATAACCTGCAATAATTTCTAGAATATAATATTTTGGTACAACTGTTTTTCTGTCAGCTGCAGGTGCGTTTTCTGGATCGGTAAGAGGTGCTTTTATTTTTATTATGTTGTGATCGTTAGCATATTCTCTTTGAAATGGGGATGTATAAGAAAGGAGGTGTTATAGGTAGAACAAAGGTAAACTATCGGGTTGTTGCTTGTGTTTGTTTTCTGTAACAGGATAGTATATTATATTGTTGTTTACTTCATCTACGTATAATTGTACATGTTTAATGGGTTCCTCAACAGTGAATTCTATTATTTTCTTATCTTGGCCGGTATGTAGTAGATTTATGTTTACTTGAAAATATTCTCTAGTGGCCTAAAATAATATTTCTTCTGGCATGTCTTCAATAGGTGTTGGTTTAGATTTTTTCTTAGGAATTTACCTTCGTCTGTAAGTAACTGTTTTAATTCTGACCACTTGCTAGCTATGTGTTTTGTAATTTTATTTTTGACCTCCTCGGCTTTATCTAAATCTTGAAAAATTACAGTGGCCAGTGCTTCGAATAAGCTTTCCCTTGTTTATGTAACAGTAATGGCACAGATTTTTTTGTTTTCTATTTCTATTGTCTGCGATTGGTATTTATTTGGTTGAGGTAGGTATGAATATTTAGTCAGTTGTAATGTTATTTTTATCAGCTACTACTCTGGTTTGAAATTGAAAATCTGAAATGGTCGTCGCTAGTTTTTGAATTCTATTGTGTTTTGCCATAGAGTGTAAATATCTTAGAGATGCGTGGTTAGTTTCCCCTGTAAAATGTATTCCAAACAAATACTGTCGAAAAAATATGCATAAGTGTTAAATTGCTCCGAATTACCTTTCTGGGGCGCTAAAATTCTGTTCGTTTTGTGATAGTGACCTAGATGCATACCTAGATGTAATAGTGCTCCACCTAATGATGTTTTTGAAGCGTCACAAACCAAAATTGTATCCCTATCATCGCGAAATGGTGTAAGGACTAGTTCTGTAATAATTGCCTGTTTAATTGTAGGAATATCGACTGTTGTGGTATGTCTCAAAAGGATTTTATTGATTTTTTTTGTTAAATGGGTTAGTGGTTGTGCGATATGGGAATAATCCTTTATATGTTTTCTTAAATATGATATTAGCCCTAAAATTAGTGCAGTTGTATTATGTTACTGGGGGTGGCATGTCTTGTATTGCTTTAATTTTTTCAGGCTCTAGAATCAAACCTGAAGGGGTGAGTTAACATATTCTAATATTTATATTAGAATTCTCAGGGGAAACAAGATGGTGTAGTGTAGTGTAGGTTCGTGCCGGCCAAAGTTACCTAATTGCTATTAGTTTCCATACATTAAAGGAGCAAACGCTAGTAAGAAACTGAAAGAACTTATGGTTATACGGCACACAATATTTAATAGTAAATAATCAGGAACAAAATTATTACATAATGAATTCAGAAATTAATTATTTATATGATAGTACATCAGGAAGTGGGTATCTTAATTTGTTAAAACCTTAAAAAAAATAGTAATAATCCAAGAAGATGGCGGCGGAGCAAGGAGGATTGGTAAATCAAAATTACTTTAATTAGAAAAAAACATGTATCTGAAGCTCCTACGTCCTTGGCATGCTAAGTAACCCCAGTCGCAGAGCCAGACTGCAGCACTTCCAGTCGGCAGCATTAAGGGGAAAAATCAACAAGCCCCGAAACAATGAATGGCGGTGCTGGCTGGCCCTACCACAGCAACGTGACGGTTCTACATCACCAAAACTCGTGGGTAGTCGGCCGCAGGTCGAGACGTCCTGTTCCCTGGATGGATTCGGCGGCGAAGTCGTCACCGTTCCCGGAACTCTTCACGGCCCTCCCGAGAGAACTCCCTTGTCACGTCACCCAACTAACTAAAAAACTCTCCTTACCTCCTTAGATAAAACCCTTACTGCCCAGATATAATACACATAAAACACTGCCTAGACTCTTCCATTGCTCTATGAAATGTGACATCTTACAACCTAAGACCATAATCGATTAATTGTTTACAAATCAAATTACAGTACATAGAGTAAATATCATAGCAGATAATCAATGCAAAAAAATACTGAGAAAAAACTAAACTATTTAAATAAACATTAAGAACTGCAACATACGCATCATAGATACATATATTACATAATATCCCCGCCCAGAGGGAATACCATGTTCATACGGTATGCACTCGATACCCTATACTCTTAATGTTCACTATTTAAACTCTGTTTCAATTTTGTCCCTTTTTTCAACTGCAAAGCTGTTTTTTTTTAACATATCAACTGAAGTAACACAATAAACATTTAAATAAATTCAAGAAAAGTTATCCTCATTGCAGTGAACACGAAACTGTATGAGTTCGGAAACTCAGTCTCGTTGACAAGAACAAATCCCTTGAAGACCTCCTTTCCCAGGTGACGATCCCGTAGAAGTCTCTGCATCTGTTAGAAAACATTAAGCCTATGCTCAGTCCACTCGTTGGTCCTCTCGAGGAAAATCTCTGCTTGTCAGTTTTTTTTTTTCTGCTAAACTTAGTGCCTATTGCTGCAAAGCGTTCATCGCACAGCACCATCATGTGAAGACACATAGCTAGATGGTCTGTGCGCGCACAGTGTCCTCGGTGGGTCGCCCCCGCCTACTGGCGAGTAGTTCGAGGCAATACAAATTAATCGGTAGCACCTGAAAATGTCTATAGCACGTAGTAGGGAGTTACTGTAAAATACAAAATCACTTTTGTTTGTTTCACAAACACCTTAGTTTAAGTCACAAACTGAGCACTGTTTCCACACAGTTCCAGTCCGTTCAACACCTTACTCAAAGCTGTTGCCGAGTCAGTAGCTCACTTTCCATCCCCGTCCCAGCGGAGAACTGCTCGACGCGACGTGTGACTGACTCTGCCACAGAGGCACCGCATAACCAGGGCAAAAGCTTCAGTACCTTAGGGACCCTACTGATTATGTTAATTACGTGTAGGTGTATAAATAACGGGAAACCAAATCTGCAGCATGCAGAAAACAGTGTTCTTCTCTGTGAAAAAAAAAAGAAAACTCATGCCATAAATATATAGTCACTCATCGAAAAAGAGAAATACGAAACGTACTGCTAGGAGAAAGAAGGATTTATTTACGGTGAGCCTGTGCGAACAAAGTAAAATACTGATGAAGTCAAAAACACCACATAAATAATAAAACTTGGCATTCGAATTTACAAACTTTCAACACAATTCGACAATTTCGACAATCAGAGTCATATACGATGAACTACAAACATCAAAATACCCACATAAATAAATATAAGGACAGATAAGTACAAACACGATGATAATTCAGCTTAGGTCAGCCATAATACTACCAGACGAGACAATCGCTGTTATAATGGGCCTAGTAGACATTTCCAAACTTCTGTTGTACAGGTAACTCAAAATATTTTCTCAGTCAATCGTGAGGTACGAAAACTCAAAAACGGCGCAAGTAACAACCCATCTCGATCACTATGCCGAGTTACACCCACGTAGTAAAAGCCCTCTGGCTTCAGGGTTTTTTACTCCGACGTCCAATACGTAAAATAGTGTCGTATCACAATTATTCTAGCACATAAATTCCGTCGTTCCGACGTCACCAGTAACAGACAGTTAATGTAGACCTTAAGTTCTCGTAACCAACGAGTAGATTCGGTGGTCTTCCCTGCTGATTCCTTGTTTATTCATCGTCGGTTACGTAGCGACGTAATTGGGTGATACTGTATCTGCCTTTAATCTCTCCAGTACGCTGATGTTCCAGCTCGTAACAATTACTCTGAATAACTCTTCGTACTCGGTACGCGCCTTCGTACAGTAGGAATAGCTTTTTGGTTACATGCTCCCAAAATTGCGAGAACTGGATGTGTCTTGATAAGTACCAAGTCTCCGATTTTAAAGCTGTTAATTTTGGACTTCTTTATGTATTTCGCTCTCCTCTTCGCCGTAGCAAATAATCGATTCTTGACCACTTTCTTCACTTCTTCTCTCACATCCGTGTCTTCTCTCTTCTCCTCTTCGATTTTTGGAATAGTAATGACGTCAAAAATCTCCGACCTGCGACTAGAATGGCGTGAAATTCGTCGAAACATGCACAGTGTGATTAAGCACCAGTTTGACTAAAGGTAATTTATCTCGCCAGCTCTGTTGATGATCGTGGCAATGAATCCGTAGCATGGTGTCTAAGGACTTCATCCGTCGTTCGACCGCACTCGACTGAGGATGGTAGACAGAGGTCGCAGTTGGCTTAATCTGGAGTTTCTTAACTCTCTCTTGCCACACTTGTCCGATGAACTGTGTCCCGTTGTCCGATGCCACACATTTAGGTGCACCAACCTCCTTAACGAATTCTTTCAGCTTCGCCAATAAAGTCACGGCTTTGGCTTGCACGATCGGATATAATTTTGTGAACTTAGAGAACACGTCCATGATCACAAAAATGTACCTTACTCCGGCCCTGGATTGAGGAAGCGGACCGAAATCTTCACTGAGACTAAGTTGAGAGGTTCCTCAGGAATTATTGCTTGCATTTCGCCTTGCAAATTCTCGCTGGAGTGTTTGGCCTTCTGGCACAGATCACACGTTGCTATTAACTTGGCGATGGTCTTCTGTATCTTGGGCCAATAAAAATGTTCATAAACTTTGTTTATTCCCACATGGCTCAGAAACACATGTGTCCTCCGGGTCAGTTCTTTGACCAAAATTGCGGGTACCACTGGCTTCCATGGTTCGCCAAACAAGTCGCCCTTGGCTGAGTGATGATACAGAATGCCTTGTCCATCGACACAGTACAGTAGATTAATTTTCTGCATTTCCTTCTCAGCTTGCATGCGGCTCAAAATCTTCCGGCACGTTTCGTCTCGATCGTGTTCCAGTTTTAGCCTTTGCGTAATGTCGACGATGTCTGGATGTCGGTCTAGCTGTCGGATCCCTTGACTGGCTACGAGGAACTCCCTGGATGATTTCTTCTCATATACGTAGTGAGATTCACCATCTGGTACTCGACTCAAATAGTCAGCTACGACGTTGTATTTCCCCTTTATGTGCTGCACTTCGACATCGTAGTCTTGCAGAAGCAACGACCATCGAGTTAATCGGCCGCCGAAAAGTTTACCAATCTTCAAACTAGTCAAGGCTTGATGGTCAGTTAGGAGCTTGATTTTCTCTCCTAGAAGCAAGTCTCTGTACTTATTTAGCGCCCACACAATTGCCAAAGCCTCCTTCTCCGTGACAGAATAAT
>PNEQ01004438.1:66398-80612 GCA_003012365.1 Medauroidea extradentata | reverse complement strand
GGGGGGGGGGGGGGATGGGCCGCACACGCCATTCCTCCTCGCCACGGCAGGCCAGGACCCTGCTCTGAGGCCCCTGGGCGACACAAACTCCGAGGACCATCTGAGGGATGGGGAAGGCCCCCGCTACATGCCAGGACGATCCAGCATCCTGAACAGTGGTAGTAGCGCCGCTATATCATCAGCCACTGCAGCGAGGCAGGTATCATTCCGCAATAGTCAAGCTAGTCAAAGGGGCCGCCACTGCAGCATCGTGGTGCGCAGACAGGTTCCCAGGAGGAGGGGCGTTTTACGCGAGACACCAGCACTCTTCCAATTCAGCCCATCCTGCACACAACGCCATGATTACGGAACGACAGCAGCAACAGTACCGCTAGCACATACTGGAAAGCGCCCGACCACATGTGCGCTAAAGGCAGCGAACCTATACGTCGCCCCACGACGTCGAGTGTATGCAGTATGTGCGCCACATTAAGAGATTACAGTTTATTTGTAGCAAAGTGCCCCATTAACGGAAACCCTAGTAAATCAGCTTTTTGTAAATACAGGTTGTTTCTTGCACTTCTGTGCTAATGACGTCAATGTGGGTAACACCATTAAGAGTTAGCAGGGTTTAAAGGCCAGGGATAACCTTGTGTAATTAAAATTCCTAATTAATACTTTTTCATTATTAACCTCAACAAGGATAGGACAACCCCTGCGCCTCGTAAATTGGACTCGCCCACGCAGCAAAATTTGCCGGCCCATTCTTTTCATGTTAATTTTGCAAGTGTATTTCTTTAATTTAATTCCAAATTAAACAGTAGTGTTTTGTGTGTCTAAATAATTCCTTAAATAATTTTAATATTGTCAGTTTTCTTTTGTGCGACATAACTTAAAATTATAGTAAATTCATGAGTAACTGAAAATCACAAAAACTTTCCCGCAGAGCAAATTTGGAACACTGATTAGGAAGTAAGTATTCTTCAAGTGTTGTTGGCCTTCGCACTTGTGTTTTGGTAGTGTAATTTGTGTTTCAGCAGTTGCTTTCTGTGCTCGGATGGACGAGATCACTGTCGCGGGAAGGAATCGTCAGTTGGCGATAAGCGGCGGAACGAGGATGTCGGACACGAGTCACTCCGGGCCCTTCAAGACTTTGCAGAATTACTAGCTTACCAATAGCTTAATTTTAAATCTCGGAACGGTTAAATTTTTTTTTTCATTGGCCCGGAGGTGCCTCTCGACCCCTGCAACTGAACCACCCAGGGGTTTACAGTAAATTATCCGTCACCCACACAGTGTTTTCAATACAGTGTAGCCCACTGGTCGGACCTAGAACCAAATCCGCTTAGCGCACCACCGTGTTTGGATTTTGTATGGAGTATGGTGTTATACAATAAATACGGATATCATTGAAGTACTTATTTAACTGGCTTGCCACTTCATGGCCTTCAGGACGTGGGACCCTTTATCCCGCACTCCCCAGAGTGTTGCGTAGGGTGTTATCTATTGGTGCTTTGTCTGTGCATGGGTGTGGGGAATGCCAAAAGATTCCCCTGCATAAGTATTTATGACGACGAGCGGGGAGTGTTATTTCTACACCTTGGCCATTGGCCACATGGCTATGTAAAATATAGTCTCTGTCTCTCATTCTGAGTGCCTGTTCTCTAATAACGAGATGGCACTAGCGAGCTTTACTTTGCCGGTGCTATCCGGTGGAATTTAAAACCTAATCACCGCCCACGGCTGAGTGAAATCTAAGGAAAAACGAAAAATTTCTTAAGGTATCCTCATACCTTCCTTAAAAATTTCTCAGTCTGCAAATCAATCATGGCGGCCATAAATTGAGGTTAAAATGCCACATTGGGAAGAGTATTATTTTATTTTTATTTTATTGGTAAAATTTAAAGGAGGAACATAACCATTGTGTAAATGAAAGACTGCATGGGCATCTACAACACAATTTATATTCGTTGTACATTTGTACATGAAAGCGATGTCGTTTTATTAATGTCATATTAGTTAGAAAACATACAATTTTATTAACAAAGTGGTTACAATGCAATTTTTTAAATAAAATCGATGATGTATATTTTATCATTTTTATTTTGAACTTTTTTCAGCTTTACAGTACGGTATTCGAAACACTAAATATAAGGTAACAAATCAATGTCATGTAAGTTTTGTGCACAATAAATGGGAAATAATATCCATTTTAGCTACATTCGCAAGTCGATACACGAAGATAACAATCCTTAACTTCACCTTTACCTCAAAATTTTCCTTGCTTGACTCGGCAATCCACCCTAAGTGCTGTGTGGATACAGCATAATATAAAGCGAATATAGGCGATACCCATGAGTCTCTAAACAACTATTTACGGAGTACGAACTCTATCTTTCCTTTCCGTGAGGCCCGATTCACAATACGCAGTCGGCAGTCCGCTGTCAGAGATTAATACGTACGTTAAGATATGTGAGATGGCGAATTATTATCTCCGATTGCTGGATTGCCGACTGCCGAAAAATTCCAACCAATCAGGCGTTACTCTCGAAATCACGTGGTGTAAACAAATATTGTTTTTAGAGCTATTCTATGCTTCTAAAAGCAAATTAAGCAATTTTTACAAATTTAAGAACAATATGTTCAACAGGTGACCTATTAATAAATATAATTTTTTAAAAATAATGCAAAAACATAATGGCTGCTGGACTGCACATTGTGAATATTAGACTGCGCATTGAAAATCGGGCCTTAGCAAAGCATTACGAAAATGAGGCCAACAAAAAAATAAATAAATTCGGGTGCGTGTTGCACTAAAGTAGCTATAATCGTTTCAATCAACTGTGCCAGTGTAGCTGCACTGCACTGCACTACACCAGCAAAGGTTGTATGAAACGAAGCTAAAGCTACGCTGCGCATCATGTTTTCTTTGGTCAACTTCGTTCAATGTCACAATTGTTTGTATGTGTCAAAACAAACCAGAGTGATATAAATGGAACCATCAAATTTATTACACTGTAAAATAAAGCTGTCATAGAATGGGACAAGGCAAAAGTCAGTTTAGTGAAGAAGAACTGCAGGATTACCAGGTTAGAATTGTTTTTAAAGGAAACATAAAAAAAAAATTAAATTAACGGACCAAAAATTTTTTGATTTTATTTGATTTATTGACGAGACGTATTATACACAATTATCACAGATACTCAACTTTTTTTTTAAGAATTTTATTTTCTTCTTGCAATTGGGCCTCAGCCCTGTGGCAAGGATTTGCTTAACCTACCTCTTCTCAATTTTTCGATCCCATCAACCTTTTCCTAAACACCCTCGCTCCCGTCACCTTTACTACAACCCTCGCCAACTCAGTCTAATCCTTTAGGCCTGATTCACAATGCGCAGTCAGCAGTCGACCAGTCGAATACAATTCACAATGTGCATTCCAGCAGTCATTATTTTTAAAAACTGCTATTTAATAATCGGCCATGTTTTGAACATATTGTTTTTAAATTTGTAAAATTGCTTAGTTTGCTTTTAGTACCATAAAAAAATCTATTAAAACAATATTTGTTTACATCACGTGATTACGAGAGTAACGCCTGATTGGTTGGAATATTTCGGCAGTCGGCAGTCCATCAGTCAGAGATAAAGTTCGCCATCTCCGACTGCTGAACTGCGGACTGCACATTATGAATACACACATCTTAAGGTACATATTTATCTCTGACAGTTGACAGTGGACTGCCGACTGCGCATTGTGAATTGGGCCTTACTGTTCTCACCATCATAGTGTTTTTTTTCCTATCTCTGTCCTCTTCCCCTCCCTCTGCATCTTCCCGTGAATATACATCTCTGTATCTTGTCACCCAGCCTTTCCTTTAGTGCCACAATTATTTCTCTTTTTTTTTCCCTGGTGGCCTGTAGGTTTCAATCACCCTCAAAATTCTCTCTAAACCCTGAATTTTTATCTAAATTATTTCTACTGCCTCCCCCACCCATTCTACTTTCCCTTCTAGTCCATCTTTCAGAACCACTAATAACCCCCTCCCTCCTCCTGTTTCTGTCTCTTCGAAATATATTGTATCCATGCCTCATCAACTCTCCATCCTGCATATCTTCGTCCAGCCATGTTTATACAGCCACCACTATGTTGGCTCCATATCCTTTGACTCTTCCCCAGAATTCCTCCATTTTGTAGTAGATGCTCCTACAATTAATCACCATTAACTTAACAGTTTTCCAAATTTTTATTTTAATATCTCTATGTACCTGTAGTTTTCCCTTACCATCAATTTCTCGGATTAGTACTCCTTCCTCCCCGTCCTCAATTCTAGTTACTTCCCCTTTACCCATCCTTGCCTTCCATATTTCCTCCCTCCATGCCAGTTTCCCTGCTGCATCTCCCCTTTCCCTATTATTTCCAGTTACTTTCCAGTCAAAATCACACCTTCCCTATTTAGATCCACCTTGTCTCTAGCAAAGTGTCCTTCCCTTAATCTTGTTCTAGCTGTGACAAATACTGCCCCACATTCCCAGCAAAGCTTTCTCATAATCTCCTCTGCTCTCAGGATTTTTACCCCTTGCACCCCCTTTCTCGGAAGTATTCCACTTAATACTAGCCTTGCATTTCTAGCCTTATGCCTGACTGCCTTCAGTATGCTCTTCACTTCCTCCTCAAACTGTTGTGGCCCCAAATTCATAAATACCTTTCACTGGCTAGTAATTATTAGTAGTATATAGCTCTTTACTCGGAGTCAGCCTATGTAGGTTGAATATGGCCTTAATACATTTATTTTGTATAATTTGTACAGGTCGTAGAATGTTTTTCCGTGCAGTTCCCCACAGGGGATTCCTGTATTGAAGATGGCTATTTACTAATGTATCATAAATTATTTTCTTAATTTCTAGGGGTAGATTCGAAAGTCTAAACAAAACACCTGCTATGGGGGTAATTTTCTGTATTTAATTTTTAATATGTATGTTCCACCTGAAGTGTATGTCAATGTATAATCCTAGGTACTTGACATATTGTGCCCTACATATTGCCTTATTATCAACAAAAAGCTGCATATTATAATCCAAGGAGTTCTGGGGAGTCCTAAAAATGACAAAGTTAGATTTTTCAGTGTTTAGAATAAAGTGGTTTAATTTTAAGTACTCAATAAATTAAGATCTTGCTACATCAATACTGTCAACTCTTGAGGTTGTGTATTTGGGCAGTGTGAAATAACTGTATCATTCACAAACAAGGTAGGAGTACCATTCAATTGTAAGCATTCTATGTCATTTATGTAGATAAGAAATAATAGAGGGCCTAGGACACTACCTTGAGGGACACCAAGATCAACTTAACGCATAGCACTGCTACAATTATTTATTTGCACGTATTGATATCTATTTGTAAGGTAATTTTCAAAAAGTTTCAATGGTACTCCCATAATCCCATAGTTTTCCAGTTTCTGTAACAGGATGTAGTGGTCCACCAAATCAAATGCTTTGCATAAATCTATGAATATAGTTCCAGCTATTTTGTTTTTATCAATAGATACCCTGATTTTATCTACTAGGTTTACAGCAGCAGAAACTATGCTTCGATTTTTGTGGAAAGCATATTGGGAACCAGTTAATAATATTCTGCTCCAAGAAATTTAACAGTCTTGATTTAATGGTAGTTTCAAAGATTTTATTTAATATACTTAGAACATAGATAGGTCAGTTGTTGATTAATAGACCGTCTCCACATTTGTGCAGGGGAATGACCTTTGCTGTCTTCAGACTGTCTGGGTAAATACGCTCCTGAAACGCTAAATTGATAGTGTCTGCAAGCATAGGTGCACGTTAAATTCTGCACATTTTTATTACTTTTACTGAAATGTTATCAGGGCCAGTAATTTTTTTTTTCTTGAAGTCCAGTGATAATATTTACAATTTCAAATTCGTTAACTGGTGCCATGAAGATTGATGATGGTGACCTTTCCAGCATTTGCAGATGATTTATGTTACCACGTTTCTGCATTTTAGCACAGAGTCTGGTATCAATGGTAGAAAAGTGCTGCCAAAACTCACTGGCAATTATTTGCTTATCTGAAATTAAGTTACCCTCTACTATTGCTTTTATTCACATATCTACCTAGAATGCTGTTGATATTGCTCCATACGAGCTTGCTATTCCCATGACTCTCAGAGAATATTTTATGGTAGTAATCAGTGCGAAGGTTTCTTTTTAACCTACGTAGTAATCTGGTTGTTCAGAAGGTTCAGTTGCTCCTTAATGATCATATTAGACTTTTTTCTCCTAAATTTTTTGTAAACAAGGTCCCTGTCTTTTAACCAGATGAAGGAATTGATTGGTAGCCCATGGAACTAGGTTGTATTTCGTTTTGTTTCTGGGTTTTGTCTTTACTGTTACAGAAGCTTTTTTTATAGAGTCTGTTATAGCAGACATAATATGTCCTAGGTTAATGTTGGCATCTAAGGACTTGTTTCTAAGCTTAACTTCATTAAGGGCATGGGCCCGAGATTCTTCACATTTAACAGCAATTATTTTTAAAACATAAATGGGAGCCGATATCGTAAAATCGCTTCGTAACTTTGTTATGGCTGATTTAAACTGCATACTCTAATTTTGTTGAATCAAAAGACTGCAAAATAGTTGCTAATTAGTTAATTAACAAAATTTCTTTTTAATTGATAAATTAGATCTACTCATCATACAGTTTGTCTCGAAAAATTGCATTGCATAGTAAAACCAATTAGCAAAAAAAGTTACGAAGCGATTTTACGATATTGACTCTTGTATGCATTTTAAAAATTAATGCTTTCGAAAGCCAAGAAACTCAAACCCAAGCCCTAAGACTATTTTTCAGCAAATGATGTAATAAATTATAGTCAGTTTTAGTAAAATCACCTTGGGATTTGTGAGGAGCTGGGTTAAGTAACCCTGCAAGCATTGCATGGTACCATTGCAGACTCCCACAGCTCCTGCAGCCAGTTGACAAACCCTGCTTTGACCCTGGAGCATGATCCTTATTTAGCCACTCACCAGGAATTCGCCACTGGCGGTAGTTCGGTCGCCGTCTCGGCAGCCGATAATCCTTCATGATCAGTTGAATGTCCCATTGTGCCCCTGGCTGGAACTAGGAATCGAGCCAGCCGCAACCATATTCACTTCTGACCACTCGACACTATTCATGAGGGCAGCTGACTAAGCCACTGTATCCATGTCGATAACCAACTTTACAGCTTCGGAAAATTTCAAATCTTCGCACTCTGACAACAATCCCCGAACCATTGGTTCAGATAATATTCCCGAGACTAACCTGTGGCGCAAGGCTTCATCGAGAAAAGTCCAAACTTGTAGGTTAGGGAAATTTGTTTTATAACTGCGATTTACTCAGCTACTGTCTCAGTACCTTGCTGTCGACGCTGCCAGTACTTAAACCGTTCTGCGATAACAATACTTTTTGGAGAGAGAACTTTAAGTAGAACGTCAATACAGTCGTTAAATGAAATGTCTACTATATTTTTTGGGCTTAGTTGCGTTTTTCAACACTGCATACAATTCCGAAGGCAACGTAATACACAACATTGCAACTTTATTACTTTCCTTCGTATCAGCGACAGAAAAATATAATTTTAGCCGCTCGATATAGTTGTCAAAAGTCTCGCCGCCTTGTACATACACAGGTATGGCTGGTTCATGTAATGCCATTGCGTATCGTGGAACACTGTGTAATGCGTTAAAACATTATAACAACATATCAATATGTTCCATTAGGCCCGGATCCCATCCTTGTCGTCAGTGTTATGGATGACCACACACTCACATCAAAGTCCATTTGACACCACTTTATTTCTGACCTTCTTTTACAAGCCACAACACACAACTGCCACGACACACAGCGACGCCACATACCTTAACACTACTACTAACCTCGGCAGCACACATTGTACACTACACTACACTAGCCAACACTACATTTACAGAATTATATTAATTGTTTATAGGAAAAACCTTAACACAGAAAAAAAAACCTATTTCAAAACCTATTTCTTACAGTTTTCAACAAATTATAGTAATTCGCCAATGATGATGAAGTTCATTGCGGCACTGCAGAAATCAGTAAATCCACAGACACAAAATTCTTGGGTTTATGTGTTGATTGCCAGCTGAATTGGAAAACATATTGAATACATTCCAAAACTGAGCTCTGCATGTTTTGCTTTGCATAATGTAGTAGGTATACTAAACAAAGATTTATTTGACTGTATACTTCGCATATATCCACTTTATTATATAACTTATGGCATTGTGTTTTGGGGTAACTCTTCTGACAGAAATAATGTTTTCTGTATGAGGAAGAGAACGGTAAGAATAATAGGTTACGTGGAAGAAAACAGACTGACAGTCATTCATATGTAACGGGTGGAACATTGGAGTCCTTTATACTGGAGACTGGAGTGGAAGAAATGGTATTTAAATTGTAATAGTCTCTTAGGGAAGGTCTAACTTATAAGTTTTGCTCCAAGAAGAAATTAACAATATCTTTCAATTATGACTATATTAATGATGCTTTTTGAAGGTGTAACGGGTGGGACTGCACAAAACTTACCATCTCGTAACTAACCAATGTTGAATCAAAGTCTGTGAATTACGGTATAGCATTTTCGTACACGTTTTGGTATTTATGTGGCCAGTTGAAAGAATAGAGAATATAATCTCATAGGTATAATTATGATTTTCAATGTTATTTATTTTAAAAGCTCTTTTTCTTTGCAACAGGCTGGATAAGCAAAATGAAATGGGTGGGACAAGTGCTAATGCAGTTTGTTTTTATCAAATTTCCTAATGTGGTTTACATGATTAATACACTAAATTAAGGTAAACAAGACAAGAAGATGTATACAAAATAAGTATAGTAGGTTGAATAATTTCCTTTTCAAAACGAGAAATTAAGAAATTACTACGGTATCACTCTGACTGTATTTTTAAAATACACAGCATAGTCACTCATGGGAATGAGTATATAATTCTGTGTGTGTTAAACTGCATAACTCCAAAGGCACCATTTACCCAAAGCATTACATTGGTGTCTGCTGGGAAGTGAGTAATGAAGAACAAGATCTGAAGATAGTCATGAAGTACCTTTGGAGTTACGCAGTTTAACACATGCATATGTCCCAACATTTATCTCTGCAAACTTCACACAAAACTTAGAAGACTCATGTAAATTATGTTGAGTGTTACAGTCAAAATTACTGTTAGTTCACAAACTTGCTTCACTTCCAAATGTGTCTGCATCTAAGTATTGCAGCCTGGTACCAGAACATCTTGGCAGCTGTTTTTTGTTGCCATTCATAGGCTTTATCAATAACTCACGAGGTTGTGAATATGACCTTCTTCCATGAACTATGTGCATGGAGTCCAAAGGCTCAAAGTAATGCAGCGACATCGTTCCCTTTATTTCGCACACATCCTTCCAATCTTCTTTTATTTTTATCTCTTCTTTACCAACATGTAGTACATCAATCTTCTGTGTTCTCTTCTGAAGTTCTTCAGCAAACTTTTGTGCTGGGGCTGTCCTGCAATTGGCACGGACTTGTGTGCCTGGAGATGGATGTTGTTCGCCAAGAAGAAACTTTGCATTAACGATGCTTGAGTGTGTAATGTCTGGAGACTTTGCCTTCCTGCGCCATTTGAACTGTGTTTGCCGCCAAGAGCTTCGGTCCCTTTTGGCTTCGTTCGGGCTTGTTCACCCCCCTCCCCTTTCCAGTGTCTGCCTGTCTTACCCCTTCCTTCCTCTTCCTTCTTCCTTCCTCTTCCTTCTTCCTTGCAGTTCCCCTCCAGGCCACCGGGCCACTTCAGTCCGAGCTCCGCTGCCCTCTTGGAGGGATTCCTCTCGTTCGTTCTGCTTGGTGTCCCGTCGACACTTGTAAGTTTGCGTTAATTCTTTTTCGTTTTAGTCGCTCCCGCTGAAGGTTTGCTTTCTGTTCGGTAGCTGTGTGTTTGCTTATGTTTTCTTTAGTTTTGGTTTTGTTTGCTTTATTATGTGTCGACGGTGCATCAATGTGGCACGAGGGAGAGCGTGTTAAATGTGAATGATTACTGTCATTTGTAATTGCATCTGGATTATGTTTGTATTAAGTATTTTGCAAAGCATTTCTTGGAAAATACATGCACACTGTCTCAGAACTGCTTGTCCTTTTGACTGCCTGGTGCTGCTTTGTATCGCCATGTTCTGGCCAGACCCGTTAGACAGGACTGATTAGTGGTTTCCCCGTGTACGTTGTGCCGGTAGGCAGCACACTCTTTTGAATTTGTTACGTCAATCTGCCTACTTAAAATGCCTGGCTACACAATCCTTTTGCATACATCTCCCAAGGCATCAACTGCTCCTTTATCATGTCCACTTGCAAAAAAGTTCCACGTTAGAAATTGGCCAAGGAATTCCTCTGGTGGTTTACATACAGAAGAAAGTAGTATGTGCCTGTTCTTAAACTGCCCAATACAATTATCTGAAAATAGATCTAGGTGCTTCAACCTTGAGTGTTTCCCCAAAATGTGTGGTGTAATCTTTTTCAAGAAAACCCAGACACAAAACATGGAATGAGAAAGATCATCACTGACAAATACAACATATGTTTGGGTCCACTTGCTAGCCAAATGACACTTGGTTATGTGACCAATGTGCAGAATGAATTTAATCTTGATGCTGTAGCGTGAAATTTTCTGCAAAATCTACTTGCATCAACCCACTTTCATGACTGACCTTGTCTTTCTTTTCAGTAAATAAATCAGACTGCACTTATTTAATGAACTTGGTAACTTGCAGATCCAACTCATTAACTGCAAATGTGAAGTTTTCTTTTGATTTTTTACAGGTCTATTATTTTCATCTTTCTCACAGTCAAACCATGTTATCATTTTATCCTTTTGCACATCACGAGGAATTGTACTCCAAACACCCTCATTTTTACAACGATCATATTCATTCATCATGCATTCCTCATTAGAAATATTGCAACAAAGCTGTTGGATTACTTCTTTGTGGTTTGGTTAAGGGATATTGCCAAAGTCATTTGAACGTTTTCATGTGTTTTACTGACACATACTGAATGTGGTGTATCCGAGGCTAGAAAAAAAATTTTTGGTCACATTTCATAAAACTTTGATTTTCCAATTTCACTTTCTGTTTTTTTTTTAACTCACTAGACTTCCAACTGACAAAACCATGTAATGAATCTGCTTTTTTTTCTTTGTTCCTAATAGTTTTCATATCTCTCTTACCTGGTGCTTTGACACTTACATTGTCACAATGGTAAAAATCAATCACTTCGTCCCTCATTGCATTGGAAATTATTTCTTTTCGTTCTTAAGATTCATTAAAGAGTTTGTCGATAGATTTCTTCCGTAAACAACTCTACAAGTTCCTTAACAACTGCAATCTTCTTCTCTGTGCCCTGAGTACGAACTCGTCCGGGACGTTGCGATATGTACCGAGTGCTAACGAAACACATACTGCAAATATTGAGTACAAAACAAACCCTTTTGCGGAGCGTGTCTTGTTATGTTTTAACGTAGCCGGGTTAACAAAACTTTGACGTCAATATTTAAAGAAGCTAACATACACAATAGTGGTGCTAGTATTTAGCTAATGGGTGTTGAAAATGTTCATTCTTAAAGGAACAATGATTTAAAAGTCTACAGATTTTCGGCAAAGAAAAAAATGTAGTGAAATAAATTGCAGCGTGTTTTTTGTTCCAATAATAATATTTCATTGGTTTATTTATTAAAGGCTGTAGGTCCACTATAAACTATTCTGTCATTATAAAGTACAAGAGACAAATTTAAATGTAGCCTTGCAAGTACAGTTACATAAAAGTGTCATATTACAATAGAGTACATATTATGTTTTTATTTTTACATCTGAAATATTGATCTTGTATACCCTGTGCCACCTGTTGAGTACAAAAGCAGCAACAGACTACGTAGTTCGGCTGTCGGCCACTAGTGTCATTCGATACGTGAATGTTTCAATTTCGATTCCACCTAGCCTCCATAACTTAAACTGATAGTTTAATGCACATATTTATACTTGGAGACAATGCAGAGCTATACTGTCAGTAATATTTTTAACTTAACTATTCCACAAAATCATATATTTTTTAAAGTAATTGTTTGTTGTTAACATATTTTGTATCACCAGTCATTTTCCTCATGAGAAATACAGCGATGTAGAAACGGTGTCCACCGTATGTGATGGGCATACGTACTCAAAATTTGCGTTCGCTACTGCTGCAACATCATCAAACTTCTAAAATTGCAGTGCAGCTTTCATACTCAGCCGAATTCCAAATGCAGTGAGCACGGAGACAATAACTTCTCAACGAAACAAAATTTGTGATGTGTAATGTTCGTACTCAGGCCGCTGGACTATTGGGCAATGCTTTCACAGCCTTATTGAATGCCTTGCCAAAACTTTGTCGACATAAGTATGTCTTGATAACTGTACTGTACTGTTTTTGTATTACATTTATTACTTCCTGGAATCTTTTTGATTTTTCTCTCCGTTTTCTTTCCCTTAACTTTTCTTTATGATGTTTCTGTAACTTGAAAAATTTGTCTGTTTTTTTCTTTTCCCTGATAAGCTTTTTCCTTTTAGCACTTCCCCCTCCCCTCCCCCAAGAACCTGTTGTGTGTTTTTTTAGTGTAGTAAATTGTTAAAATTTATACAGAAGAAATGTTACATTTGTACAAATAAATATTTGTAAATAATTCAATCATGAACATGGACTCAGAAATGCCTTAATATAAACAATCATGTATATAATACACAATTTTTATGTGAATCATAACTGCAAAATTTAATATCGTTAAACAACTTTTTCCCTTCTCTCAAGCTCCGTTTTATGTAAGCGAGGAACATTCTTGCTCGAGAATCGCTGTGGACTGTGCTGGCGGGAGGATATATTTCCGTTTTTTTTTCTCTTGTGTGATGTCCCTTTTGACCCTTCCTTAGCAGGAGGGCGAGTGATTCAGGCCGAAGAGAGACTGGTCATGGCACGACCCTGTCATAAATTATGGCCCATACCCTGCGGAGGGGGGGGGGGTGTACGGACTAACTACAACACCATAGGTTAGTTATACTTGGCCTTTCTCAGGAGTTGTAAGAGTTGGGTCAAGCTGACCTAGGTCAAGACAGGTCAAAAAGAGTTGACAACTTGGAGGAGCGAGGCCAAACTAGCAGACGTACTTAGAAATGTTAATAATGATGAATCATGAGAGGAAGTTCCTACAGTTGCACCAAATAATGCGCTATAAATGATAAAATGTCTTCTAATGGAATGGTAGAAGCGGCTAGAAAAATACATTACACTTAACTAGTCTGAGGAATAATAATTATTGTTATTCGAAACTTAATGATTTTTACTGACTTGGAATACCAACTTCAAAGAAGTCAATATTCTTAAAAGTAACTCATCATTTATGGTAATTAAACACATTCCGCAAATATCTCCACATTTTGAGAACTGTATTTAGAGGTTAACGACACGTGCAGACAATATCATAAAAACAACTTTTATTAGTTCGAATAAAAAACCCCTTATTCATCTGCCGCAACTTTATAATTGTCATTCAAGTTTGCCTGGAAAAATATATTTTCTCTATTTTCGAACATTCCATCAAAAGTAAATTGTGCAATCAACAGCGATATGTTAGCCATATAACATTCAGCAGACAATTTTCTCCTACTTGTCCTTGAAACTCTTCTTCGAGAGGAGGAGCTAAAAGAGCATGCTCTTTTTGACCTAGGAGCATCTTGACCTTACGAGTAAACCACCCTGCGCCATCTTGTTTCTGGTGAGGACGTTCAAGTGTTAAAAATTCTAAAATTTAATTTGCACGAAATTGTATTAGTTTTGTATATTATGTTACTAGTGACTAAATGAGGAGCAAACATTCAAAACCAGACATGTCCAAAATCCCGAAAATTAGTAAACTGCCCTGTCTAAATAAATAAGATGTGTTACATTTATTTATTTTTATTTATTTATTTATTTACACTCCGTAAACCCTATTACAAGTTTGAAGTTCAAACATTAGGGCATGGAGCAAGTCAGTATAGGATATTACACTAGAATATTAATATATACATACAAAGTATTGTACTAGCAGTACATATACACAACTATATGTAAACAATATGTCTTATTATCTGTTAACATAATAATACAATACTG
>PNEQ01004438.1:0-65398 GCA_003012365.1 Medauroidea extradentata | reverse complement strand
TTCTTTGTGATAAACCTAATGTAGTTTGTTTTGTCAAAATTTATTGATAGTTTATTAAAAGAGAACCACAGGAAAAGTTTTGACATGACCTTGTTTGCTAAAATTTCAAGTTCCGATAGTGAATTTGTAGTTATAAGGATGCTGGTATCGTCTGCGTACAAAATTGTTATCACATCTTTCCCCAGAAAATTGGGTAAATTGTTAATGTATATCAAGAACAATAATGGGCCTAATATTGAACCCTGAGGAACTCCATGTTTGATTACAGAAAAATTAGACTGAATACCTGTATTTGTTGAATAATCTTGAATTTCAACTTTTTGACATCTTTCTTTCAAATATGATTCAATTAAGATGAGAAATTGGTCCTTTATGCCATACATTGCCAATTTTTGTATTAATATATCATGATTAACACAGTCGAATGCTTTTTTTAAATCGCAGAAAATACCTAATACATGTTTTTTATGGTTTAAAGAGGTGAGAATATGTGTTGTTAACTTATATATGGCATGCCCAGTCGAAAATCCTTTTCTAAAACCATGCTGATTAGGTGAAATCAAATTGTTGGATTCCATATGTTTAGATAATCTTTTATGTATCACCTTTTCCAATATTTTTGAAAAAATTGGTAATAGTGATATTTTTTTATCTCTCATAGTTTTCGCGTAATGGCTTGTTAAAGTCATATTTTGCATGTTTCCGTTTTAACGACTACACTAAAACCAACTGATATACCAAACTCAAAAAAATCACAGTGGATATAAACATTGCAGGCTACAATGACATACTCATAGAATTAAAGAATAAAATTATTTGTATTTTTAAAAAATGCTGAAACTAAACATAAACATTTAAAAAAAATTCAATAATTTTTTTAAAAATACAAATAATTTTTATTCTTTAATTTTACGAGCATGTCATTGTAGCCTGCAATGTCTTTATCCACTGTGATTTTTTTGAGTTTGGTATATCAGTTGGTTTTAGTGTAGTTGTTAAAACGGACACATGCAAAATATGACTTAAACAAGCCATTATGCGAAAACTGTGAGAGATGAAAAAAGTCATAAGAGCCAAATTTAGTCACATTTTGTGTCTAAAATACGAAAAAAAAAAAAATCTGGTACAAATACAAAATAAAATAATGATGACGAAAATTGCGGTAGACCACGCCCTTAAGTGGTGACCATATAATTTTATTGGTGGAAAGTTTGTTGCTAAGTTCAGTGTACATCACAATCTGAGTTTCACATACAACCAGTTAGTATATTTTTAAGTACGGCAGTCTGAAAAGGCAGTTTTTAACCGTGTTGGAGAGCTTAGAAACGGTGATTTTAATGAGAATAGTGTCTTAACAATGAGATTCTGACCCTGTCTGAAGTGTGTTTTCTTTTCGTACGTTGGCACAATGGGCACACGTGGAATTGTTTTGTAGAAAAAACTGTTTACGAACACATAGCGACAAATTTGAAGTGTGAGGTAGGCGGTTGCCTTAAACATCCTGTATGTGTGAATGCATGTGTGTGTGTGTGTGTGTGTGTGTGTGTGTATATATATAATGGAGGATGTTCTTATGACGAAAGGATGGCTACCTTGCTGTCTTCTAATAGGTTGATGTGTTTGGTTATGATTGCAGGACCTGACATACTTTACCAAAAAAGAAGTTCTTTAGTAAGTATACTTGTGTATACGTGCATGTCTTCACAGATATGTTCAGGTTAGGCCTAACTTAAGTTGAGGGCTATGGTGGTTCTTTGTTTAATTTAATGTTATATATGTAATCTGAACATTGTTGTGAAAAATAAATTTACGTATTTAATTTAGTGCTCATCAGAAGTTCAAGATGTTAGCACCAGAAAAAGTTGGCCATAACAAAAATGTGAAGCTACCAATGACAAAAATCCTGCAGTACCCTGAACTACGAGTCAACCCGTTTGGAGATCGCATCTGTAGGATATTCAGTTCCAGTCATGATGGTGACTGCACTTTTGAAGATTTTCTGGACATGATGTCCGTGTTCAGTGATGGAGCGCCAAAAGCAGTGAAAGCTGAACATGCATTTAGGATCTTTGGTACGTTTGAAAACTTATTCTGGTTCTTTTTTTCTTTTTCTTTCATAGTTTACGTATGGATTTTTATATATATAGTCGGGCTGCCTAATCTGGACTCCGCATCCGTGGATTTCACCATCCACGGTTGGAAAATAAGGGGGAAAATTTAAAAATATATAAATGCCTAAGAATTTGTATTTTTCCGCCTGCCACGCATAGTTTGCCACCTGAAGTACTGGCTTGCCACTCACCACGTATGAAAGCAGGTAGTCTCGTGGTGTCGGTTACAGTATCTGATTTGTTACACAGTGTGCTAGATGTGCGCGGTAAGCGGGTAAGAGTAACAAAGAAGCAATGCAGTGTTGAATGAACGTGAAGCTGGTGGCCGGGTGGCAGCGTTACGTCAGTCACATTCATCTAGCTTGTTGCTCGCCACATATTTCCAAAACAAAATGATTTTACATCTACCGCAGTGCTTGCTTTCCTCCAGCGTCGCTCGCCTGTAAACCACTTCCATGTAGAATGAATATATTTAATTACATTGTCTTGTTTACCTGCTAGCTGCCCGCCTGCTTCAGCTGCGAGTACGTAGGACACTGCCTTAAATTACATGTTCTGTGTGCAGTTATACACGATTTTGTAGCCTGCAGCGGAATATCGCCTAAAAAGAAAGGCTGTAGTGATCCTTCTAAACCGAAGCGAGATAGCGAAGTTATTAGTTTGAGTAACAAAATAAAAACTCAACGTTTACCATAAGGTAACATGTCTGTTGCAGTAGTAGGCCGCAGATACTGGTGAAATGAGTGTACCATTTGTACGTTACGAAATAAAGCACGAGAAATAAGATCAAATGTTAGTACTGCACCAAAAACTATAAAAAAATTGTACCAAGTTAATTTTAGTGTAATCAGTGGCACTGTATTAAATCGAAAACCACTAAATAACTGTCCTTATTATCCACATTTACAGTGGTGTGAAATTTTTCATTAACATATGTGGAAAAAATTGCGCAGTCTACTTTAATGTCATCAATAATACTGTGTAAAAAATTAAACTGCTAACATCCACTGTTATTTTATATGTTTGGTTGACAAAGGTAAAGTAAGCTTTGCACATGAGAAATAATGTTATCAAGTCATACAATCAACGTCTGTGGAGAAACTCCCTCTCCGCTCAGTGCATATCCGTGGCAGTGACTGAAGGATGGAAAGCAATCGAGTGGCACATCATGCCGTGCTGTATTGCGACATCAGTGGTGGCCGACCATCTAGCTTGTAGCACGCTGTTTCTAAATCACCACGAACTCACAGCGCTGCTTCCGCTGTATCAAACGTGTGCTGCACTGCACACATTAATTGTAATTTTTACGACATTTAAATGTTATGGAGCACTTTATGTATATATTATTGGTGAAATGTACCCGCCTATATATAGTAGTATTTGTTGTTGTTGCAGTAGAAAATTTTTTTCAAAAATTATATGTGGTGATTTATGAAGGTTATTAAGATGTCTTGAATTTATGCGGTTTTCACACGTCCACAGATTTCCTGGAACGAAATACCACGGATAAGGCGGGTCAACTGTGTGTGCATATATGTATATAAAAGCAGTCTGGGCCTGAGTTGTTGGTTACTTTAGTAAAAAATTATGATCTGGATAGGGTGCCACTTAAGCTATCTATTGTGTTGCTAAGTTAGGAAATTACCAAGATACTCTGGGAATATAGGATTTGTGGTGAACAGATACCTTACGGCCATGTGTTATTACTTATACACTCTTCTTCTCTTGTTTGTTAGAAGGATTTCCATTGCACAATAAAAAGACTCAGCTTACATTTCTGAAGATTCATTTATAACTCATAGGTACACATACGAAGATGCTAACAATCTATAAGATTGTTGCAAAGAAACGTGCCCCATTATTTAGGCTACTCAATACTTTCTTGTTTTATTGTTGAACAGGCATCAAGGAGGAAAACAAGTCAATGAAAAGTTCTCATATAAAAGGTAGGCCTTTTTTGTGTAGTCAATCGCTGTCACACGTTCCTTAACAACCTCAGTTTTTATAGGAAATGTGTTGACAGTATAATGACACAAGAAAAATTACTTCTGACAGATGAGAAAATCTGCTTCTGTATCTTTGACATTCAAGTGTTACTGCACCAAATATTAAAACATTGTCATTAATTTTCTGCCAGATGAAATTTTAGTTCAAACAAAGCTTTTTTTTTTATTTCACTTTGTTTTACTCAAGAGTGCTCACAAGGGGTGGTCATAGAGCTGCGCAATGCAGACTGCATCTTGTTAATTTTAGAGCATGATTAAATTGCATAGTTTTCCTATCAAACTTTTTTTTCGTGAGATATTAAAAAAAAAAAAAAAAAAAGACATTGTTATTGCACCAAATACACTATTGAACTGTAGGGTAGTAAATTTTCTATCAGAAAAGCGCTCTAAGTCAAATTTAACTAAGGATAATATTTTCTTGTTTGTGACAGACTTGGTTAACTCGGCATGATAAGGGAAGAGGTTAACTGCCTGAATTTATCATCTCCTGTCTTCTGTAAGAGGAATTAATTTTTTGTTTAGAATGCTACTTCTCTCTGAAAAGGAAGCCTGCCGAAATGGGAAATGTGCACAATACTAGGAATTTATAGATTCTGTTAAAACTACCTCTGCCACGGTCAACTGTAGTAGCGTGTACGTACGTATTATATCCATACATACAGATGGCAAGAGAAAGGGTCAGGTACTTAATTTGGTAACATCAAATTGGCTGGGAACAATGCAACAGATCACTTGTCAGGCTTTTGTTGTGCCATGACAGCCTGCGAGTAGTCATTATAGCTGTGAGTAATCACAATATCCAGGTTCAGCTTCTCACTTTTGAATATTGAAGTCACCAGCCCACAAGTGTACATCTGATCATATACGCACAAAGATTACGTAGAAGCAGATTTGTAACCCTTGAAGCTCGTATAAGATTTCTTGGAAATATTATTCATGGCACAAGTTGGTACACACTGATTGTAGGGTATGATTGTATCATCAAATTTATGAAGTGATGGTCCATAATGTTTGTCGTGGGTCCTGATCCGACCAATCTCCGACGTTGTGGGAGGCTATGTAGAAGTCAGTATGGCTCGTGTATATGTCTGGTGTCTTGTGGAGTCCAAATCACGCTGCAGGGTGAAAAGGAGTGCTATCCACTAATGGACAGGTGTTTCAGCTGCACAAGAGTGTATTAAATTACTCGTAAACATGTATATGGTTTTTGTATTTGAAACAAAAAATAAACTATTTGCACAAAAATTATTTCAAAAAATTTTTTACATTATCTTGGCATAATTAAAAAATTTGGTCCAGTAGCAAAAGAGTTACATCCAGTAAATCCTCTGTTAAGATGTTTGTTATGGGACTTGAAAACGAACTAGGTGGTGCACGTACAGGAAACTGTTAAATTGACATGAGAATGCACAGTTCAGTCAGCATATATTTCTCAGTCAAAGGATAGATACTCAATTACTATTTCAGGTATAAGAATATTGTAATTTGAGTAGGAGAGTTGACAGAAGGTAGCTGCAAGAACTTTAACTATATATTTTTTTAAATTCAGTTTCATTAATTTGAAAAATATTCTGTGATGCTCTGGTGTAGTGAAGTGTTTCGATGCCTTCAGATTTTGATGGTGATGACATGCTTGGAGTGTCAGATTTGCGACAAGTAGTGGACCGGCTGACAGGCCAGCAAAGACTAAGTGAGCAAGACATGCAACATCTCATACAGAATATTTTGGATGAAGCAGATCTGGATGATGATGGAGCACTTTCCTTTGCAGAGTTTGAGCACATCATATCAAAGTCATCAGACTTTGCTAAGTGAGTTGCAGTGTTACTGTAGTAGTTATATTTTTAAAAATCAAGGCCTTACATTTAGTATTGAGTAAATTGAACTATGGGCAAAAAATATATTTGACCCTTTTAAGGATGCTGCTTGCCTGATAGCAGTGGAGTGAGCTAGATAGGATTTACATGTTAAGTTAGAGGCTGCAGTGCTCAGTCATTTTTAATAATATTGTATTCTGACAAAAACCATCTTCTACATTAATAAATGGTGATTATTGCTACAGGAATTAAAATGTTGTGGTTATAAGTGTTTCTTAGCTATGAAAATACTTATTTGCTCACAGTTCTTAAGGGGGGTGGAACCTGAAAGATCCTATAGCAATTTGGGCCACACTGAGATGAAAATAAAAGTCAGTGGTGGCATATACAGTATGTAGGTTTGGAAGGTACTGAGCTCCATCTAATATAATGTAACATGTAAATCCTTATCCTTGCTCTCCCCAGGGTTGTAGAGTAGGCAGTGCCCATAATGTAATGATTTGATCTGAGGTGTGCAAAATTTCTACAGGATGGCAAGCAACTGCAAAAACCTGGAAAAGCAGGGAATCTAAAAAAATTTGTAGTCATTGAAAATTATCAAAATGTTTAAAAATCTTGTTTACTGCATTATAAAGTAAATATTAACGTAAGTCAGCACGTGTCAGATGCAGAAAGCGAGAAAGGTGGATAAAGACAGTGAGCACATGCAAAGCATTGTGCATGTGTGTCATGTGGCATTTGTATTGGTAATGTTACTGCTTCAATGTGTTGTGGCGACATGCCTTTACGTGGTGTGTTTACCATAATTGCCTCACTCTATGTTTCAAACTGAAGTCTACACATATTTTATAACAAAAGGGCACATTGCCAGAGCGGCCATTTACTAGAATACTATTACCAAATGTATAGTGAAAAAAAGTGAAATTGAGAAAGCTATATATATTTATTAAAATACGTATGTGGAACATTTTACACCATACTAAGCTTTGTATACTATTTATGCACCGGTGCCTTTGTCTAATAAACAGTTCATAGTATATAGCCCACTAATAACCAAAACGTCCTAGACATTGCTTAATTCAGTCCGCAAGAAAAGTACTCTGTTTATCAAAAAGTTATGTTTTCCATCACTTGCCTAGTTCAGCCCTATTATTGTGGCTTACATAATGTATGCGTAGTGTACCTGGTTTTACGATGATCGCCGAGACGACAACATCATTTGTGGTCAGTCTTGCAGTGAGGCCTCTTGTCTCATCTTCCTCACGACGCGTATCACTACAATGTGCCAACTTTAACTCCGAATGCCATCAACCACGGCTCAGTCCGAGACTTCTACGTTGGGTGCTCGCTGCTTGCCAAGTCCACCTGCTCGCGCACGACTCGCACCATCTGCTCGCGGAAGCAGCCTCCACGTGGCCACATTTTAATCACACTGACGTGAGCAATTATAGCGGGCTATATTATAGTAGCATACTTAGCCTTACTTAAAATATAATACAATAAAATACTATAAAATTAATATAATAATTACTGAAGATATATACATATATCGTATCTAGTAACTTTCTGGGGTCACTAGGCACCGGGTTGCCAACTAAACAAGGCGAACAACCCTGAGACACCAGTTGTCTCAGTGTCAGTGTGTCCTAGGAATACACTTAACTGTAGTTTAAAACAATGACAGCGGCCGAGTGAGCGATGTTGTTTTGCATAACAAGCACGTGCCTAGATCCTCATCCTAATGGCTTGCGAGTGAACGAGCACCTAGGTACAGAGTCACTACAGCGCTTCGGTGGACAGCACAGGAACTAATTCACAGATAGTGTTTTGTGTCTTCGTTAGAATGCGCTGCAGTGCAGCATGCTCTATTGATTACTCCTGTTACTGATAGAATGCAGTGGTGTCCAGAGTGATTATTTTGTCACATGCAGTGATAAAACCAGCAAATTTATTTTTAAAAAATACGTACATAATTATATTATTTATACAGACGTTTTTTACAACAAGTTTATTACAGTGAACGTAAATAAATTTGTTTCCCTGATGCTAAAAAAAAAAACCTCCAGTGAAAAGAATTTTTAGCGAGCAGACCAACTATTCTCCGTTCACTCTTAGTTGAGTTTTAGGATAAAAAAAGCAAATTATAAACAAACATGTTCATTGGCTGCCGACTGCCGTGCACTGTGATCTTGCATAAGAAATAGATCTTTGTTATCTGCAGTGTACATATAAATTTACCACTCCATCACTTAATGAGAGAGTTTTATTAACAAATATTTAAAATATACAGACGTTACAAACACAATCTACGACGCTATATGTTTATTACTTTAATTATGGTTAGCGACGACACGTCTGTACAGTTGGTTCACGAGTTATTTAACGACTGACGCACTGCTAAACGTACGAGTTTCTTGGTACACTTGCCATTATTTAGAAACGTACGATACTCTGAAGATACCAAAAGTTTAGTTCAGTAATAATTACCACAGTGAAAATAAGTCAGAAATATCACAATCAGATATAATTTTTTATTTTTTTAAAGTGTTTTTGGACGTTAATGCGTCAATGTTGTGGTTACTGTGAATGTTTTCTTTCGTTCGTCCATTTTCCGTTCTAGTTCGTCCGATCCACGGCCGCATGGTCCGAACCAAAGTTCCTTGTTCTATTTTGTTCCGTCCTCGCATCGGTTTATATTTATGTCGCTTGCAGATTAGGTTATGTGATGCTGGACGTGAACAGTGAAAATGTCATGCATGGTTTTCGAAACGTGGATATATGTCTTCATTATAGAACAAACTGTGGTGATGTTTATAAGGCAAGAATAAAAGTCTCGCATAGCAATTTTTTTTTGTATAAAAAAACAATATGTGTCGTGAATTATCGACAGATTGGTGATTTAAAAAATGTAATTTTTCCAAAACGAAGTACAAAATAATCCAGGAGGACTTTACTGTAAGTTTAATCACTCATCTTGTTGACAACTTTTTTTCTGCATGTAGTACCAAATTTTTGTTACGTTAATACCGGAATATTTGAATACAATCGTTAGTCATGACTTGACAATTACTATTAAATTTTGAAATATACAGTAATTATACATGATGTCAATATTTTTATCAAGTTTTTGTGTAATTTTTGTTTCCCTACGTCGATAACACGTACAAAATTTTCACGCAATATTGTTTTAATATATACGGCGTTGTTGTTTCCTATGCCGACTGTACACACTTTTGTCAGTTGGAAATAGTACGTCGGCGCGATGCACAAATTTAGCCAATTAGAAGCTAGCGAAGTGCAATGATATTACTTTATTTGTTTACTTCAGAACTCAACTTAGAGTGAACGGAGTATAGTTTCTTTCACAAGCGTGGCTGCCTATAAGCTTTAATGGCCACCGCCACGCATAATTTATTATTATTTTACCTTTGTCTCACATACTTTTAATTCAGTTTTCATTGCCTTTTTTTTCCAAAAACATTTTTCATGGAAATTTCATGAATTTTGTTAGTGGAGTGGGCGGGAGAGTGACGGAAAGATTGATGGCTCGGCGGTGTTAGTCATCACTTCTCACATGTTGATGGCGCGTGGGTGGCCTAACCCACCGAGCATTTGGCTGGAAATTTTTTGAAGGTTTTTTCACAGATTTTAGTTTTTCACCTCTGTGGCTTACCTGTTGATGGTAAACATGTTTTGTTGTTGTCGTGAGCTAACAGATGTTTTTAAAATTACCTTAAATTCCGACAAAACATGCCCGAGGATTTAATTTAAAAAAAAAGGTTAAAAATATTACGTTGACTTTAATGAAACGTTCATTTAGAGTAAACATTTTTGGGTCCCGTGGCATTTCGTTAAATCATAATAAAAAAAAGAAATTAAGTATTCAACAAACCACAAATCAAAGTATTATTTATAACTTTTCCTCTGAACATTTTAATGATTTTCAAGGTATTATAATAAGGTTATTTTCTATTTCAAGTCACCTTACATTTTTATTTTTAATTCTTTCGTGCTGTGTGCTTATGACCTAGTTTTCCTCAAGTTTTTATTTGTTTTTATCACTTTCATTTTGTATATTTTCTTGCCCTGTTCATTTGTTTATTTTGCCACTTTGTTGCTGTTATGCGTGGCTGTCTTGAGCAGGAATTTTGGCGATTCTAAACACTTGGGTATATATTTTATTGCTTCCGTTTCATTAATTAATTTCACACCGGCTCACGTGGTGGACAACAAACACACCTGTCACTTCCACTCACTGACTGCTTTAACCCTCTACTCCGGCAAGGTGCAAGGTAGGCACCTTATGTTGCTAACATTGGCCATGCACTTCTCCCTTTTGTCTAATTGGTTGTATGCACAGCATTTTTCAGTGCTAAGGCCCTACCTTTTTTTAATAAGTAAAATTACTGTGTAAAATTTTTGGTGTGATCACACCAGTTAATTTGGTTGAATTAATTTTGTTGCCTATATTCGCCAGAGAACATGTACAAAAATCCATGAAAAAGTCAGGGAATTTTTTTGGGAGAGTTGATAGCCACCCTGTTCTAGGTCTAGTGCTTGTATTTTTGTAGGTTATTTTCCAGCTATACATGAAATTTATATGGCCTGAAATGAGAATATTAAGACTAGGAGTATTAATAACGTCCTATACAAAAGTTACAAATCAGCAGTGCAAGTGACTGCTCACGCAATGGCCGTCAATTTGTTTTGGTTGCCGGCAGAGGTCTGTTGATAATGGTGTGGTTGTTTGTAAAATAATTATTAAAATGATGCAATTTGAATAGAATAAAATAGTTAACTGAGTAATGCTGGATACGGAGCCGTGTTGTATTATAGTTCCTCCAAAATACTTACTTATTTTTCATGTATAATAAACACTGTTCAATGTCGGCAATGGAAGTTAATTGATTTGTTTCATCAGGCCATGTACGATCACGTCCAGTTGTAATTAAATTGTATTGTAATGGGGCCTGCTCTCCGTCGCCGTGTTGTTGATGTCTAGATGTTGGTTTTGGAGGTTATGATGTTCCTGTTCGCGACGGCAGAATGTAGTGGGGCTGCTTCTTCTACGTATGTTGTTTGTTTGTTTATATGTTGGACGTAACTCTCCTCCGTTGCTATTACAAGTAGTTAGCCGGCAAAAAAAAAAAGCAAAAACACAGCGAGCTGATGTAGGGGCGGTGCCTATTATATTGATGCCCGGATAGCAGTGAGGTTAATCAGCTACAGATGAATAAATAAATAAAAATCATAATATCGGCATTTTCTTTCTTTTATTTAATCTTTCTTTTGACGCAATTTAACAGACACAGGCAATTAACATTGCGAGTGCTCGCCCAGAAATAGTTGAGGTGACTTTTATATCTACAGATTACGACTTGCCGTTTTCTTCCGTAGTAGTACTTGGTCCGGCACTTTATCTACCCTAATTCCGACTACGAGGTTATCAATACCTACTGCTGGTTACATTACTAGAAATAAAAAGGCAGTATGCCAAAAAGAGAAACAAATAAAAACTGATTTCTCCTAACGAATCCGTCCTCTAGGCTTCACAGCCCCTCTACCACGTTTTACACGTCCTCTCCCTGCCGCCATGACGCCCCAACTAATTCACAAAAAACTTAGCCGGCCATCTCCCGGCGACCGGTCACGAGCTCCGATGTATCACCCCTGACTTTCCTGGGCGAACACCCGGACTTACTCGGCCGAGCGGCGGAGGGATACATCAAGATCCAACTTGCCTGAAAAGCTGGTTTATTGACGTTTATAACCTAAAAATTGTATGTAACATAGATACCGATGAATTTACAAAGCATTTTACTCCATACTACCAGCTAAATATTCATTAGTTTATTAATTGGGGATGTGCAGCGTCCTCAATCTGTCGCGGATCACCACCTTTTTAGTGTTGTTGCACACGACACTACCACCCACGTTGATCGAGAAACGCCCTGCAGAGTCCCCGCATTCCAGCACGTCCGTGTTCGTGCCTCCAAGCGAGTGAACTCTGACCTGCCTGCCAGATAAATCTATCTAAGCACTGGCTAGCCGAGCTTATTTGAAATTGTAAAAGCCAGCACTTCTCTGTGCGTGCTTCCAAGCAAGATAACTACTACTAGCCTGCCACATAAATCCTATTCCAGGAGAAGCAAGCTAATAAGCCACTTGAAATTTCAAAAAATCTAAACAAGGCAAAAAATAAGAAAAGTTTACTTAGAAAAGTTGCTAGAAATTAAATTAGCTTTCAAATGAGTCCAAACACGATATAAATCCAATAAAATTGACACGTAAAATTAAATACTTTTCTCTTGCTTTAAAGTTAAATTTTAAATTAAAAAGAAAATTTTAATGTAAATTTCTCTATTCGCATCCCCAATTAATATGTTGGATCCCGCCGTATACATCCTTATACCTGGTTAAGTTGGCCTTCTTAATTTTTTATTAACAACAAAGAAAAAAAACATCAATTAAGACAAAAAAAATTGAAATTACTGTATGATAAGAGGCCAAGTAAGTGCTACGTGCCAGTGCACGTCACAGTATGTTATTCTGGCACTTGGTACAAATATTAGTAGCATCTGCTGTCAAAATACGGAATTCTCATACGGGATGGACTTTACATTAAGGGGACTGTTTCTTTGTAGACTTACATTGTAACAATTGTTTACTGTAACAAAACATTTTTAGCTGTCAAGTTTTTTATAATGGCATGTAAAATTCCAAATTTGCATAAAACTGTTTAATGCGTTAAAGGAAACCCAACCGACTTACAGAACTGAAAAAATTCACACTGAATAACGTAGTTGTAGGCTACAAAGTCTCCTGTATAAAAAAATATTTTTCTATTTAATTTTTTTAAATTATTTTGTTTTTATGTAAGATATCTGATAGCCTACAACTACGTTATTCATTGTGACATTTTTCAGTTCTGTACGTCAGTTGGTTTTCCTTTAAAGCATTAAACAGTTTCATACAAATTTGGAATTTGACATGCCATAGTAAAAACTGTGAAAGCTCAAAAATTTTTCATTACTGTACAGTAAAAAATAGTCACAAAGTATGTCTACAAAACAAACCTTATCTCGTACAAATATAAATTTTTTTAAAACAATAAAAATTTTCCATTAAGTGCCTCTTAATTTGCTTAGTTTGTATTTAGTTTTATGTTCCATTAATGTAACTACAATGTAAACAGAGGGTGTACAGTATTATGGTAAGTTATTCGTCTGAAAATACACACCTATCTGTTATAATAAATTAAGCCTACAGTTATTTTTATAGTTTTGTCATAAGTGATTTACTAAATTTATAATCAAGTAAGTTTATTTTACAATTTATAGAGTTTGTTAAACTTAAATTATTTTACAGCCAGGACATGAATATTTTTGTTCATTTTCAGCTAGCATAATATTGTAGAGAACATTTGCACTGTATCAACTTATTTTTTTTTCTTTCAGTGCATTCAGGATACGACTGTGATGAAGCTGTGTGATCGTGGCTGCGATACTCAGGTGTATCATTTTGTTGATATGCACAAAAAGACTCAATGAATCTCAGTTTGACTTTAATTTTGTATGATAATTAGTGAGACTTGGTACCAAAGACACAAGTTGCAAAGAAAGTATTACATTTTTGATATTATGCATGTATATGTTCTGTTTAGTGACACAAATCATACATAATATTTACCTATGCTGATTTGTTAATAGATCATTAAAATGCCTCCTACAAAATCAAGACAGTTCACTTTAATATATTGCCAAGAAATTTATTGTGGATGTCGGTTGTTAAGCCTACATGTTAGTTTTTTTTCTTCCCCGCTAATTGTAGTTATAATGGCTAAATTTATTCAATCACATAACTGTAATTTGACAGTACAGTATCACTATTATACTGGTGACTCAAGATATTTTAGGAACTAAATCCGCTAATAATTGGCGAAGTTTCTGTGCTGTTGATTTATGTCAGTGCTTCAAATAAACAGGAGAACTCTGATTTTACAAAGCCATTTTCAGAAAATGTAGAAAAAACATTAAAATTGTAGGAGAATCACAAAAAAGTGAAACTGTGTAAAACCTGCTACAAATAAACTTGTGTGTCCATAGTGGTAAATGCACATTTTGTAAAAAAAACAAACAAAAGTAGGTTTAAAATATGGCAGATGTGAAATAAAATCTGTGCGCACAAACAACACCTGAAGACAGACTGCCCATGTGATGCACAAAGGAATAGAACACCAAGGAACAAACTGAGCCGCTCCTTTACACCTGCCCTTCACCCCCTCCCTCTATACACAACTGTTGCTTCTCTCTGCATTCCTTATTATCTCTTACAGCATCTGGCAATAGTAACAAGCACCCAGCTGACCAATGATAATTTGAGTCAGATATTCCCACACCTTCCCTTCTTCCAGCAAATAGTCTTGCGATCACTATTTTATTTTGGAAACATGTTCCATGATATTTTGCTGTTTTAGTAAATTTCACTGGTTCAGAATACATTGACTGTATTAACTGTTGATAACCTACTTAAGTTACTTTTATTGGATTACAGTTTCAACTTAAGTTATGCTTTAGATTTCTTGACTACCGTCACAAATTTTCTCCTATAAAGAGTAAAAGCAAATGTAAGCCTTTCTCTCTGAGCCTGAAGTGTGGGTATCCTATACCCTTGTGTATTTAATACATAATTTACTTTCATCTTCGAATTCATAGAAAAATATTTCACAGTGTTTTCTTACACTTTTTTTTTAAACTGCAGCCATGAGGTCATCAGCCAATTAGCTTTATTCACATTTTTATTTGTTTGTACAGTTATGGAGAAGAGAAAGAAAGTGTGTCGGATGATTGCTTATCTTTCAGCATTGCCACATAGTGGGAAGGGGGTTAGGGGGATAGCTGTAAGGGACATGGACCAGTGATGGACTGTTGGTTAAGAGGGATGAGAACCATCCAGGATGTAGCTTGGTGTCTTTGACGAACTTGGGAAAGTATAATTTTTTTTTTACTGTCTTATAGAGTGAGATGGATGAGAAGCAGACATTGGGTGAATTTAATCAATTTTCCTTGGTTTCTGGTGCCAAGTTGTGTTCTTAGTTCTTTTACGTTTATTGCTACTCTTACAGACACAAAAATTAAGCTGTTATAATCCAGATATTTAATTAAAATCCACAAAATGTCACTGTAGTTTTAGAGTCAAAATTATTAGGGGTTCTTACACATGCTGCATCCCAAATATGTTGGTCCTACTATTTACCACGTATGGACCAGCCATGTTATATGGTTAATATCAGCAGCCATCATGACATGCCTGTTTACAATTAAAAAAGGTTTTTTTTTTTTTTTTTGTTATTTTACACTATTGGCTAGTTGTAAAATGTTGACCATCAGTTACGTTAATTTACTTCAAACCACTTCATGTAAGCTAATTCATATCATGTGTCTATTTCTTCATCAGTTGTTGGGAGTAATGCGGTTTTCACACAACACTAGTGAACAGTTCAACCCTGATTTTCTGCAACAGTGAATCATTCTGCAAGTTCTCAAACAACTAAAGGCAAAATATACTGAATTATTTTATGATTTAAGTAAATAGCTTAATTTAATTTAAAACAATAATGTAAATAAACTCATTTAACAAGTAACCCAAGTGTACTTAGCAAATAAAACTGAGATAAACATTAGGTGAGTGGGTAATCTGTGATGTCATAAATTTCTTAGATATTTTTAAACACGCATTAACATGATAGTTGCTGGTTTTAGCCAGATCAGATTATGGCTGATCCATAGTTGGTAAATGACAGAAGTCCTTTTCAATAAACAGCGTAGGAAAATAGTCCCCTGTACCAAACATAACTGTAGGTTTCTTGAAGCCAATTTGCAAAAATTAAACAATAGCAATCCTAGACAATAGTTTTAGCCAATGTTTTAAACCAAATTGTTTTCAGTGTTACGAACTTCTGAGGCACAGTCTCCGACGCCAGAACCTCGTACATTTAACTACGGCGCAAGAGATCACGCGTAACGAATTAGTAATTCTGGATCAATATTTACTCATAAAGTTCGCAAATACCACTATCTAGGATTGTCATTGAGTATTTAATCCATATTGGCTTCGAAGAAAGCATAGAAATCGATTGATGTTTTCAGCGTTTATTTATCTACCACGCACGCTTAAGGGCATGCAGCAATTTTCGTTGTAATTTTTGTGTTTGTACAATTTTTTTTTTCTTGTTTCAAACATTAAATTTTTTTTATCTCACAGTTTTTGAGTAACGACTCAAATGTAAAAATTTTCGTTTTACGATTTTATGTACTCCAATAAAACCAACTGACGTACCAAAGTGAAAAAAATTTACTGTGAATAACAATGTTGTAGGCTACAAGGTCTATATAAAAGAAATATTGTTTTTTTTTTGTTTTTTTAATTGTAGCAATTTTTTTTCAATACAAAGATACTTTATTTTTTGTTTCTATTTAGGAGATCTTGTAGCCTATAACATATTTATTCACTGTAAATTTTTTCAGTTTGGCACGTGAGTTGGTTTTACATAAAACTGTAAAATGCAAATCACAATTTATATTTAAAATAAGAAAAAAAATCTAGTACACATATGATAAAAATATGCTGTTGAAAATTGCTGTAGTCCGGCCCCTTAAGCAAAATGTGTGTGGCACATAAGAAAAATGGTGGCTTTTGTATTGCTAGAGTGACGTGCAATCCTCACTTTCATAGCACCCTAGCCACAACTGATACATTCCACTTATAAACCATCCATACCAGCTTAAAACCTAACATGTGTTACACATGTTTTGTTTAGAACTTTTTTTTATTTCAAATAATAACACAGATAGAAAATTTGGGTTAAAAAAAAACTTAAGAGTTACAGCTAGGTAAGAATATTTTAAGAAAAGGTCATTCTCCAAAGCATATCTTTACCAAATTACAGATAATACAGTAAAGAGTGTGAGCGAGAGATTTTGGTCAGTGCTCAAAATAGAGGTCTTTAGCGCTGGTAATAAAATAAAATTCAGCTTTCCTCTCACAAGTTGCAGTAACTAGTGGTTTTTGACTAAGATTTAAAATGATTAAATTTTTCCTTCAACTGTTCAAATACAGGTTGAAATCCTAGTGAGTGACTTTGAATTGTTGTGGCCCAACAAGATGTACTTCAGGCACATTGTTTTACACCTATTTTCAAACCCTTTCCTCACATGAACTGATTATTTACACAATAACAGTTCTTATAGTGTGTGTCTACACACACAGCCTTCCATCACCAAATCCAGATGACTATCAGGCCTCAACAAGATGAGAGTACCTTGCCAGATGTTCATAAATCATTGTATTTGGAGGCATGGTAAAAACTATTCAAACTCATTAAGGGACAAAATTTTAAGTGGGAACTTCTTAAAAGGGTTTTACATGGGTTCTGAGTCAGCTGTGGAAAGAACGTGGTTAACGAAATGCACAAGTACTGCAGTAAAATCTGTTAAAGGGATGGGACCGTGTTGAGATGTAGGTTAGGGCACAGTTTGCTGTGGAGGCTAGCACCCATTTGAAAACTAATTGGGGGGGGTTGAAGATTTTAAGAATAAATTGTGAATAAGCTGTGAAGAAGCGATAATTTTTTGCGGATATTGTTGAGGGGACTTTGTGGTAGGAAACTACGAAAGGGATGTTACTACTGTATTATGATTACAGGTCATTCAGAGGAGCATATGTTTTTAAGAGTTTTGGCTGTTAAGAGTCAGTCCAACTTTATGCGTAATACAGTCAAACCATGATAATACAAACCCTGTAATTCACAGATCTAAATACTACAAAGTGGTTTTCTTTCCCCTTGAAATTAGATGAGAAAATAAATATTAACTTCGATGCTTAATAAAATGGTTTCCTTGTACATAAAATTCAGTGGTTGTGATAGTAAGAAAGCTTGTGTTTCGGGATTAAACAGCCCGAAAATATATTTTTAGAATTTTTTTTGAGTTTTTGTAAACACCTGTTAATACAAGCAACATTATTACAAACTATGAAAATTTAGGTCCCTTCAGGTTTGTGTTAATAAGGTATACAAGGTAACAACATGTATAGTAACCAGGTAATCATCTTGTAGGGTGGTGTTCAGGTTTCTGATGTGTTCCAGAAAACTGTTTGTATCCCTTAAGTTTTATGAGACCTGTCATACCCGTGATTGGAGGTGGGCACCTATGAGTGCTGAGATTCTTTCTATCTGCATCTTGATACAATAGGACATCCTGGGGATTGTTCATGCTGTTTGTGGATCTTGGGTAGTAGGTAGAAAACCGCTATGGCTGGTTTATCTGAAGTTAGGAGCTGGAAAGATTTAGGTGAAAGACTCTGAAGTGTACCATGAGTAGACAGGAATTGGTAGAACTGTTCACAGAAATATGAAATGAGGTCCTCTAGGAGTAGTGTGAGTGGAAAGGATCGTTCAACTGGTTTTCTTCTTAGCTGCAGTCCTCTTTGTTGAGAATGACTGTTGTGCATCATTTGTCTGCTGGCAAAATCATAATGTCCTGGTTGTTCTTGAGGCTTATAATTGCTGTCTTTTACCCTGGCAAAATGTTGGTGTTGTTTGGACAGGGAGTGATAAATTAACTAGTATGAAAGAAAGAAATTTTCCTGGAGGAGGCTGAAACTAGGGTTCTGCGAATCAGTGATTTCCAGTTCGGATCGAATTCCGAATCGAAATTTTAATTATTCGCGAATTTCGAACTTTTATCGAATTGAACTAAATTTTAAGTAAACATTTTATCTTTCTTATTTGAGAGAAGTATTTTACCACTACTGTGTAAAATGGCAGATAAATACATTATGTTCAGAACATATTATTTTATTAGGCCTAAATTAAATCTAGACCCTAGAGTTAATAAACACGTAATATAATAAATATTAAATATAATACAATAACTTTGAGCACTGAAAAGTTAGGCTAGAACCTAAAACGTATAATTTTTTCATCAATATAAGGTGATTAACACAACAAATGTTTTATAACACTTAAGTTTCATTTTAAATTGTCATGGAGAAAAGTCAGCTGTTCAACATGATGTGGCAACAACAATTCACGTCAGGTGGTAACAATGTTACTTGCTGTGGAAAAAACCCTCTCGCTCGCAACTTGGGTAGCTGGAAGGGACGGTAACATTGAGCTACTTGTGCAACAAGTGGGAAGACCTCTTGATTTTCCTTCCACCACTCATAGGGATTAGAAAGTCTCGGTATACGTGGAGCTGCCAGATAACTTTCAATAGCTTTAGTTTTCTGGTCACCACTTGCATCATTTACATTCATTTCTGGCGAATGCAAAGGTATGCTGTCAATTGTATCCCACAAAGACCCACTGGTGAAATGTTGGTTTTCTGTAGGAGTATTGTTGATTTCTATGCCATCCACTGTAATTTCACTCCGCAACATATTGACTGCATGTTGTTTCTCTGCATCACTGAAAATTGAAACTTTATATCTCGGATCTAGCAGGGTATAGAGAACATTTACCGTATTTACTCGCATAATTTGCGCAATTTTTATCCAAAAATTTTAACTGAAAAATCGGGGTGCGCAAAATATGCGCAAATTTAAAAAAAAAAAAAATTTTGAGTGATTTTATGATTGGGAAAGAACTGAAACATCCCCGTATTTACTCGCAATTCTTCCAATTACCGTATTTACCCATGTACCACCCGCACCTTTTTTCGCAAAATCCTTATCGAAAAGTCGGGGTGCGGGTCATACACGGAAAATTTCTAAAAAGTTGGGTTTTTCATATTTGCAAACTCCTGAAAGGATTTATGACAACCACACTACTCCTCTATTACACTCCTCCATTTGTTATTGTATTTGGTAAAATTACGCTCATTATTCTTTTATGCCTGATGTAAAGTTTGATTCTATAAACATCTGGATTTTACGTTTTAACCGGGCGAACAATGATAATGGCGAGCGTGCGCCTAGATCCTTCTTCAGACTCGGCCGGACTGTTGAGTGAGGACCTTAGAGTAACTATAGGGTAGAGGGAGTATCCTCTATACTGCTGCATACGAAATTGTGTGTTCAACATGTGTCACGTGACTTTAGTGAAATATGTGCGGGAGATTTGAAATAACATTGAGAGAAAAGATAATAATTACTTAGTAATCACAACCATGTTGGGTTATTTTGGTACCATATGAACATTAGAATTAAGGAGATCATACAACCATATTATTGCATAGTACAATTGCATAGAAATTTCAGAACGACAAATGTAAACAATGTCTGCCATGTTACTGTTTTCCTTAACCCAGCTGTTTTTAGTAAAAAGCAAATATTAGCTACGTACTTACTATAAGGTTTTGAACCGAGATCTTGGTGACACCACATGACTAAATATATATTCTGGAAGGTACGCCATGTGTTTCAAACAACATGACTGCATTTTAACGCCGAGAAAACATTAATAAATGACACCAAACTCTCGAGACCATGTTGGACACACATTTCTGACATCATGCTCCCTCTACTATATATTACCTCTATGGTAAGGACTGAGGATCTATGCACTCACAGCGCGGCGTGTGCAAGCGCGGACAACTAGATGGAATAGTAGTGTTTCGTTGTTCCGCCAGAACGAGCCACTGAACAGCGCGCTGTTTAGTTACAGACTGCAACCGACAGAGTGCAGTATACGAATACGATACCGCGGAGCGGAGCATTCATCTTGCTGCCGGTTCGGCTCACCATTATTTTGATACGTGGGGCTCTACATTTTAAATTCAATTAATAATTAATTTAATATAATTACGTTTATATTCAAAGGGAAATTGAATTGGCACAAAATGTTGTGGGAAAAAAGAACTCAGTAGTCCTCAGCGCGTTCTTTATATAGTTACAGACTGCTGTCTACAGACAGAGTTCAGATCGCCGCCTACTCGCCATTGTTTGATTGTTATTTACTGACAGTGACACATTGTCGGAGCTGAGCAATATTTACGTCTAGGGCATAATTTTATTCTTAATAAAATAATAAGACGTCTACATCTTTCATTTAATTCATGTTTCATTTTATTTAATTACAGTTTTATGCAAACTGCAGTTAAATTGGAACTAAATATTGTAAAAAAAAAAAAATTTCCTTGAGAGCATGTTGAAATGGTGTGGTGCGGGTGTTACCTGGGTAAATACGGTAATTTCTTTAGGGTTTAATTTGCCATTAACATTGCGTAAACCACGTTAAAATTCCACTCGCCGGCGCCGCTTGATGGTTAGTCAAGCTGTAGTGCAGCGCATCTCATAGATATGGCACCTGTGTACTGCGCAGTGAGCTGGCAACAGCGCAGTGACTACCTCGTCCGCTTGCCAGGCGCGTCTAGCTTGACAGCGCACATGTTTTGACGAGAATGCAGCGGAACTGAATTACACTGAGCGCGCGTCGCACATATTTCATCTCCCGCCACGCGAAAAACCTGCGGCGCAAATTATGCGGATTTTTTTAAATTCATTAAATGATGGCAAAAAGTTAGGGTGTGCAAATTACGCGATGGCGCAAATTATGCGCGTAATTACGGTATGTCATCCATCTTGTATATGGGAAACCTACTTTTTAAGGATTTCAGTAGATTACGTGCAAATGTGACACCTGTTCCAAACTCACTTTTTCTGATATGATTACTTGTGGTAACTTCAAGACAGTGAACAGTAGGAATAATCATTGATGCTGTCAGATAGTTATTCCCACACAATTCTTTTGTCGCCTCTGCAAATGGTTTCATAACTTCAACTACACCACTAGCAATTTTCCATTCTAAGGGTGAAAGTGAGTCAACATCTGATGAACTCAACTCAGCAGCTACAGCTTCTCTCAAGGAAATTAATCTATCTAACATTGCAAATTTGCTGGACCAACGAGTTTCCACATCCTGTATTAATTTGAGCTGTGGTAGACCCATGCTTTGTTGTACCTTCAGCAGCCTTTTTCGAGCCACAATAGTTCTTGATTTCGAAAGCAGTTTGTTTACATTAGGTATCAAATCTTTTGCACAACATATTGCAAGCTGCAATGTGTGAGCAAAGCAGCATCTTTGAATCCACTGTGTTCCATCAATAGCAGATCGTAGGTTTACAGCATTGTCAGTAACAACAAATACTTTAATAGGACTGACTTCTGTCGCGGATGGCAGACCCCTGCTCTCAGTTAATTCATATAGTGCATTTCTCACATTCTCACCAGTGTGTGAATTTTCCGTAATGATGTTGTCTAGGGTCATGGATTTGTATTAAAAATTTACGAGGTAGTGGTACGTGAGCGACATGTATCCATCTCCAGTTTTACTGGTCCAGTTATCGGTAGTGAGTGACAAACGTGATGATTCTTCTTGCAAATAAATTACATCTTCTTTCAGCATATCTTCCAACCTTTTCCTTTCTTGAGCATACAGTTCAGGAATGATAACACGTGAAAAGGTTGTACTACTAGGTACACAGTAATTTGGTTTTATGTGATGCATAAGAGCTCTAAAACCTCGCTCTTCAACAAATCTGTAAGGTAAGTGACTAAGAGCCAACATTCTGGCAATCTTATCACTGATATCTTTGGCAGGGTTTGTTGTTTCTTACAAACTGCATTAGCAGATGATGTGCCTTGGCCAGCATCTTCCATTTGGTCATGAACTTCTACACTAAGTATTAAATATTCTGCATACTGAACCACGTTATGGCGTGCCAGATGATTCTTCAATGTTGAAGTTGTTCCTGTTGGCGTTTTCAAACGTTTTGAACTGTGCAAACATTCCGCACTATCACTTTGTTCTTTGAAATACAGCCAAAGTTTGCTGCGTTTTTTGCGCCCGTTTGTCCCACTTGCGCTCTCCATGTGATTAGCGGGCAGCACGAATAAACAATTATTTAATTTAACAATAAACTCTACCACAACTACGAAAAACTTCACCCAAAGATGTTTGAAGAGTCTGAGATTAACCACTAATAAAAATCAGGGTTACCAGCCAAAAAATACGTAACATTGATCGATACTCAGTAGCACCACATTTGTTTTTGGTTCGTGTTTGGCATTTAACACATATAAACTATTATCAAATATTACATTATTTGCTTATTCAGTTGTGTAAAATCGAAATCGTAGATCGTTTTAGGAGAACGAAGCAAAATGACTGTTGAAAAAGTTAGCATATTTTAAAATACATTATAACATTTTATTGTTGCTTGCGAGTTGGAAGAGTCGTAAGGTTGCGCATGACGAAAATGGAACGCGCCCTTTCGTGAATATAGCAGTTGTGATTGGGTCGGTTGGTCATCCTGTAAGTCATTGTTTTGTTCACATTAGAGAGACCGTTGCGCAAAACCAACATAATATTTATAAACAATCATATAAAAGTGCAATAACTTTTTTGTACAGTTTCAAAATACATATGCAAATCGGCATATTTTTATGATTAAAAATATATTTGAATGATGGTGTTCAATCATGATCTGAACTGTGGAAATAAAATACTCGGCCCTATTCAAGTGAACCGGTACGCCGTGGTGCTACTCGTAGTTTCGTTGACGTACTCTTGATTGTAAGTGAATTCACGTGATACATGCAATAGTTCAAGAAAAAAAAATTTCATGTTTATGAACATAACCTCAAAATGTGGTGTTTCGATTTTTACCTGTGGCGATTCGATTCGATAATTCTAAGTGAATATTTTAATATTCGATTCGTATTCGTAATTTTCGAAGCTTCGCAGATGCCTAGCTGAAACTGTGGTAACGAAGAAGATTCCCAAGTGTCCACCTCCATGAACTTGAAATCCTTTCTCTACACCACCCTCTAATCCTCTGGAAAAATGTATTTTCTTTTTTATAATAGTAAACGTATTAAATCCTGCTTTTGCTAACACTTCCGAACCACGCCATAAAAAAAGACAGGAATCAGATATAAGATGCCTCACGAACAACCAGAACATTATGATTCTGCCAGTAGACAAAGTATACGTGACAGTCATCCTCAGAAAGAGCAGAATAAAAATTTAACGACCCTTCCACCAGCTAACTCATCCTCCTAGAAGACCCCACTTCCAAATTCTATGAACAGAGCAGCACATTTCTGACCACTCATAGCCACCTTCGAGGTTTTTCACTTGAATCTATCCAGCTGCTAACTCCAGAAAGTAAAAACCCCTGCAATGCTATTCAAAGTTTTGAAACGACAGGAATAAAAAAAAACTTGCAATTTTGGCTGACCATTCATGCATGCTGAGTAGTGACAAAATACAACTTGATATTATTCACATAGAAAAAATTCAAAATTAAAAACTGAAAAATATGTGTGCAACACTTCAAAAGTAACTACATGAGATATGTTAATTCCTATTGTGAATAGATTTTGGTGTGCACTTAACATCTAGGTCTTTAGTACTGGTGAGGGATGACATGAGGTATGGAGTAGTCCTGGAACAGGGGATGGAACGAAATAGATCAAGGAATTTTGGTTCAGACAAACTGGAATGGAAAATGGATTTATGGGGAAAAAACTTTCACAGTAGCCACAACATGATGTATTAATTTCCAAAAATACTTTGAGAAAACAAAATATTAGATTACCCATTAAGAATAGATTTTTCGAAATTCGATAATTAAGGGGGTGTGAAGGGGTGGAATGTGTTTTCAAAGAATCCCTGATATCTCATTAACCAAGAAAGCTATCATAATTTTTTTAACTTCAAAATATTGCCCAAACAAATGCATATTTGTAAATTTTTCAATTTTGCGAAATTAAAACATTAAGGGGTTGAAAAGCTGTAAATTATGTGTTTCATTAATCTGTGATTTCTCCTAAACCATTTCAGATAATGAGGTGATTTTTCCTTTAAAATGATGCTTAAGTAAATATCTAAAAAGTATTTTTAGAATTTTCCTGAATTCATCTTTGAAAGCCCTTATATAACATGTTTTTAATTATTCCTACTTATTTCCTAAACCAGTAGAAATATTGAAATGGTTTTTGATTGAAAATAAATCTTACTTACATATCAAAAAAAGTAATTTCAGGATTTTTCGAAATTTGTCCTTGAAAGCTGTTAAAATTTAATGTATTTTCAAATAATCGTCTGTACCGCTTATACCCGTTGAGATATTTAGATGATTTTTGTTAAGAATGAAGCTTATGTAAATATCTACAAATAAATTCAAGATTTTATGGAATCTAAAATTAAGGATGTAAAAAGCAGTAAAATGTTAGTCTCCTGAAAAAAGAGAATGATCATGGAGAAATAATTCAACAGTTGTTTCTTTTTGCCAACCTACTCATAAATAGTCCGTACACACGAAAGAATTATCATGGCCTGCCTTTAAGCATTCACTCAGGTACTGTAGAAAGTTTGTTGTGTGAGAGGGGTGGGGTTACGGGTCCGTATCCCGTGCAAGACTTTGCGATGGGAATTACTATGACATCATAGGAACATATGCGCTGTTTACACTGAGCTAAGACAATTTATAGTTCACTGTTATTGAGTACGCTAGCTGTTAATTGCCTTCATCACGTATTTTATCCACAGTTACTGTTAACATTACATAATTTCAAGTAGGCAAAGCCACAGCCGGGCAGCTATTTTATAGAGAAATAAGGATGAACTACAAACAATGATGTTCTGCAATTAAAGTACGGTCAGCGAAGTGGACTGGATAAAGCTGTTTGTATTTGTTGTTTTAAAGATATACAGAGAATATAGATACACCATCAAATTATATGTAATTAAAAGTTACTCTTTTCTATAGTACATGTGGGCAAAGCTGCAAAGGGACAGCTAGTATTATATATTTGGTTAATAAAACTCTCTCATTAGATGATAAAGTGGTAAATTTATATGTACATAACAGATAACATTGATCTATTTCTTATGCAAAATCACAGTGCACAGTGGTCGGCAGCCAATGAAACTGTTTGTTTATAATTTGCTTTGTTTATCCTAAAACTCAAGTAAGAGTGAAAGGAGAATAGTTATCTGTATGTTTAAAATACAGAAGTCGTTATCAATGTATTGTCAATGTTGGCATGTCAGCTATTTTCTTATAGATAAAATATCAGGATATTGCTAGTTATCTGTATGTTTAAATACCGAAGTAATTTTTGGTATATTGTTGATTTCAATGTATTGGTGTTTTCGACAATGTTGTACGACAAATACAGTAGACTACCGATTATTCGTGTGCGGATTATCCACACAAAATATTTCACTTTAAATAGTTGAAAAAAAAAAAAAAAAAACATTTTTGGATATTCATAAATTCACGCTGTGTGTACTCATATAATTGTAACTAATGTGTTGTGCCCACAACAGTATTTTTAAAGGTCTGAAGAAATGAGTCTTTTTCCAGCAGGCGAACCAATTATCTCAGCGAATAACTGGATTAACAAATTGTCCCATGTGCCGCACATGAATTTACTAACGAGATTTTTATCTTGGGAACAGTATTTACTTATTGAAGTCACTCCAAACCACTTGTTGACAGGCAGATCCTGTGAGCCACTTCCTGCACCAAACAACAAACCTATGACAGTAACAGTCACATTCTTCTGGTAGTTTCCTACCACAGCCTCCCTCAACAAACCCAGAACTGTCCTCAATCATAGCCACAAAATACTGTATTGTTACAAGTTTGGAGCACTAACTTTTCATGTGGGCAATTCCCTTGAAAACTTAAAGGATAGAGGTCTTATAATTACAGTATAAATAAAATAGTTAAAGTAAGTACTGGATTTAGTAGCTCACAAAGCTATGAAATACACAAATCAGTATTCAACTGTCTCTCTCACAACACAATTAGTTATGCACACAATTAGTACTGTGCCACAGAAAGTTAATTAACTTAAGACAATTAAAGCACGAGGATCAATTGAAGACTACAAATCACAATAAAAGTTCAGTCATATATCCAGTCAACAGTCTCTCAAATAATGACAATGTACAACCTTAACAGTTCTAGGGGAGGATGGCTCACCATGTACAGTGCAGCACCCAGAGTGCACCACTGTCTTCACTCATGAGGTCTTCGGTTCGACTTCCGTTGCGCACCTCCTTCTTCACCTGTCGACCCGCAGCAGAAGCCCTCTTGTCTCACCCAGTACTGCTCCCGAAGGTATATGCCTGTAACTTCGCAGTAGACTCTGACGTCACCAAGACGTCTTCCTGACATCACCAAGATGTCCTCACCAGCCTCCCTGCACAAGCTTAGCACCTCATCCGAGCGGGACCAATAGCGATCTCTCTAACCAGTCCTTCTCTTGAATCACCAGGTAGACAGTCTCCACGAGTAGCCAGTTACTGCCCTCCTCGACACACCATCAGTGTTGTTCTCCACAGCTCACTGCCTCTGTAGCACTCCAACACAACACCGCGAGTGTTGCTCGTCCTTCCTGCAGCCCACTGGCGTCACACAGCCTCGACACCAACCACCGCTGCCGTGTTGCCATCTTCAAGACGTCACACCTCATCAACTCAGTCGCGCCGACACAACACCTGAGTGTTGCCTGTCCCTTAAGCAGGGCGCTGATGCTACTCAGCCTTGACACCGACCATTGCAGCCGTGTTGCCATCCTCGTGATGTCACACCTTGTCAGTTTCGCCGATGTTACATCAGCTTCGACACCGTCATGATACTGCCCTCGAGGCGTTGGGTCCTCATCTCTGCGCCGCCGCCAGTGTCTCCTTTCGGCCCGTCCCTTCTCACGACGTCCATCGCTGCCCAGTGGCAACGCTGCCCCTAAGGGTGCTGCCTCACACCACTCTCGGTCTCACTTCATCTTCAAGACTCCTCATGTTGCGCAGTACCGCGGCTTTTATACGGCCCCTACAGTGACATCAACGGCTGATGAAACATGGCGACCTATGGTCTAAAAATAGACATTACATCGGTCGTACCTGTTGGTAATCACGTATTCGCATTGGCATCATCGGGGAATCATGGTGACGTCTCTCGGGAGTTGCAACATAGCTGCGAAAACCCATGACATCACTGGTTGACTCACAGGGCTGACCACCCAGCATGATGTAATGTGCCTGCTGCCCGGCCAACATGCAACAGTATTTACCCATGTACCACCCGTCTCCATGTAAGACCCGCACCCAATATTGTCAACATACTCTCTTGAAAAAATTTTTTTTTCACGATTTTGTTTAAATTTAATTTATTTTTGCGTAAAAAACGTAATGAAATTATACCCCAAAAGTATACACCCTCACCCCTTATTGTTAATATGCTAAAATAAAAACATAATTTTTTCACTATTTTGTTTGAATTAAATTTACTTTTGCATAAAAATGTAATGTGTAGCACCACGCACAGCATGTTGGAACAAAGATGGCAATGGCTGGCTGCGCGGAACACGGGCGATCCGATCTATGGCAACGTATGCTGCACTGCGTCAAAAATGTATAGCATTATTGGTAACTTGGTGAACTGCAGCCAAACAACAAGGGGGTCTAGTTTCCAGGCGAGTGTCCAAGACCTGTTCTTCTACGACAGTGGTCTGAACGGCACACTGTGCAAAATGTGAATTTCTCACCTTTGCCCAATTTACGAACACACAGAAATTGCAAAGAATATTTACACTTAAAACTCTGACCATGCTGTTTTTTTAACAGACATATTACCAGATATTCAAAAGAACTCTACAAAAAACAAATACCATAACACAAAAACAGTAAACACCTTGTTTATCTTCCTTGCACAGCAACATGGAAACAATTAAATAAACTTCTCTTAGTAACTTCTGCTCACAACGTACAATGATTTTCACAACAGTTAAGTTATAATGAAAATATAACTTACAATTCCAGGCTAATAAACTGCTGCACTGTCCCACTAAAGACACAAAACTACCATTACTTCTTACGGTAAACACTGGGACTATAAAAAAAACTGGCATGGTCGTACACAAAAGGAGGCTGCACTACACTGCAGCACGCATGCACGAGCACTTCTATGAACAGTTATAGCTAGAGTCCCAGAAATATAGCACTTTAAAAAAAAATTAGCACTTTCTAGCATTTTTAAGTAGTTTACTAAAATATTATGGTAATTATTTACAGCTTTGAAAACAAGCAAATATTCTCAGTCTGAGTTCACACTATTTACACTGACAAATTGTGCTACCAGTAAAGGTAATGTAGGCTGATGAAAATGATGTTTAACTGTTAAAACTTCAAAATGCTGCAGAGTTCAAGAGTTTCTTCCTTCATTCTTGTTCTGCGGTCACTTAACACAACAGAATATGAACTCAGGAACCTTTCTGCATCTTCATTGCTTGCAGGAATCCAAATAGTTTTCAGTGCAGCAGCACCAAAGTTTGGTTTAGCAAATGAAAAGAAGAAGTTGCACTAGGTCAATTGTGTTGCCTTCTCGAATTTGATCTTCCAGCTGACTGGAAATACAAATAACCATCACAGAACTCCTCATCAGTGAGGCTAGAAAAAGAGCTGCATTAAATTATCCCATATGAGAAGTGCAAAAGGATACTTGGACCCTTCAAGAGTTTTTATCAGCTCTACAATCTGTCTGCACGCTTCTGAAACAAATGTCAATTCTGTATTCAGAACACACATAGTTTCCATTAAGCCCTTTTTTGCACACTGACGACACTAGCATTCTGAGGCTCCCAGTGGTTGAAGATCTCCAGTATGGCATCAATCACAGAGATAAATTAGAGCTGAAAACCATGAATTCCAACGTGTCACAACAGGGCTTGGAAACAGTTTTTGTTCAAGCTCTGGAAAATGTTCGCCAACATAATTCATGTAAGCATTCTTGATTTTCCGCCCATGCAAAAATGCCATTTTAACATCTACAACCAGTGAGTTTACATCACTCAGTTCTGTCGAGAAAACATCTCCAACCAAATTTACTTTGTGCGCCCAACACTGGAAGTGAATTGCATGATCTCCAAGAATGATCTGTAAAGCAGTGAAACAAGTTGACATATATCTAGCTGAATCAGATACTAGACCTAATACATTTGCAAACTGAATTTCATACAAATTCAAAGCTTTTATTACAGCTTGACTACATGTGGTACCATTAGCCCTATCAAAAAAGCAGCAACTTGCGAGGTATACTTGCTGTGTTGCAGTTGGAGTTGCAGTTTTAAAAAGAATTGCAAAAATGCAGCAACCCCGGCATGCTATGATGACAATATCTTTACCAAAAAGACTTTCTTTTAGACACTGTTTCTCCATTTCACCAACTTTTGGTGCATAGTTACATCTTAGTGTACATGGCAAGTCCCCAGAACCCTTCACATACTTTTCTAAGTAACCTCGCACAGCACGATGGTCCACACCTTCACGAAATCTTCAATAAAAACTGTCTTCTCGACTTTAGTTTTTTTCTGATTTTCAGTAGATTCTGACACTGTAAAAGTCGTTTTTTTTGATGATTCACCTTTTCTGCTATAAGTTTCTTATACTTTTTTTTTTCTTCGTGTGTCCACTTGTTTGGTGTGCTTATCTAACACATCCCTGTTCTCCCAACCAAGACGAACAGAACAGATGCCACACATTAAAATATTACTGTCACTTACATAAAAGTCATCGTCTTTGTACAATATTGCCCGTTCCTGAATGGTAATTTTTACTCGTGGCATTTTCAAACATTTAGGTCTAGGTAGGACTTTTTAAAGTTTTGATACTAAAACTTATTTTAATCCACGCAAACAAAAAAATAATGTCCTGGTTATAACAACAAAGTGAAAACACATCAAAATATTAAGAAAACTAAAAAATTTTTTACATTGTCCAGGGCGGGAACACTGAACTTACTAAAGCAATAGGTGGACATGTGGGAATTTTCTGTCGCCCGACTTTCACTTAACTCTTCCACGTAAATAAAAACATGTTTTTTTTTCTTGCATATTCTTCAAGTTAAAGTTAAGCAAAAGTTTCAATAACATTTTACTTTAAACTTCGTATTTTTGTGGTAAATATTGTTTTTGTAACACTCGTTCGTTAAATTGCTTTCCATAGTTGGCTAACGCGTCACTCCAGTTGCAAACCACAACATACGCAATATGGCTTCCAGTGTCAGGTTAATGTTTTCATTGGAACATTTTGGTTTAACGAATGCAAGCAATGTTGCCCTGCGCACTGTGTCTTTTTTTTAAAATGCTTTTTGTGTTCTATGGGATGGCCTATGATCACTACAACAGGCCTCCTGCAAGTGACTGTCAGGATACAACACGATATTGTTGCAGGTAATATAAGCACCGATTTGTAACAAATATACGTGAAGTTTTTTTTTTTTTTTTTTCAAATTACTGTAATGTACCGACTTATTTACAATGCAATGATGCACAATTTTTTTATGCACTTTGAATTAGTGATATTGTGAATTGTAGTGGAAAGTAACATTTTTAAGTTAGCTTTTTCACATTTTGTCTGTTATATCACATTTGCGATTTTTCCAGGACTATAGTTATAGTACATTCGCTACATTTAACAGTTACTCTTGTATCAAACATCCATAATACAGTACTCTGAAGTAAAAAATATTGTATGAAACTCTGATATCAAGAATGCAGTTTACAAAACTTCAGTACTGTTACTGCATGTACTACTGCATTTGCGACAAAAGTACGGTAAAAGTACAACCAGAATAGTGCAGATTTAATGGACGTCATTAAAACCACAATTTGAAAAATTGTAAGATTTAGATTCTTGTCCGTAAAAACGTAAAACTAAACATTTTCCGTACAAATTATGGGTAAACCGTGAAAGTTGGCAGGTCTGAAAGTGGTTTGAAAATGAGTGCATAAGTGCATGCACTGTTAACTTAAAAGAAATATTTTGAAACTAATATTCAACTAAAAATATTAACATTTTAGCAATTTATATTTAATAGTAAAAATAACAAATACAAATATTTGAGGTCCACTCAATGGGAGGTCCTCATTGAAGTGATTCTCTTTCTTTGTAACATTTGACTTACTTGCTGCTGTTATTTTGTTGGAACTTGACTCATATTTTAAATAATTGCACACATTCAACATTGGTGAAAATTTTATTTAATTTCCCAGTACTTTATAAAAGTAAGAACACTTTATGAGTAGGATATCCCAATTCCTTTCCTCTCTGTCCTTCAGGCAGTCTTTTCCACTAGGATTGGAGGTAACCTCTGAAAACACATTCAATGACACCAGTGAGAAATAATATGCAGGTACAGTATAACCCCAATTCAATAAAATGTCACTAATTCTTAAAATATTTTATTATTGAGGTGTCCTTAAATTGTCTTTTTACCTTTTTTTAACACCCAAAATAAATGAAACACTACATTATTTTGCAAAGCACTACATACATTTTTACACAGATAAGACAGTACCCTGATAAATTAAAGGTTCCTAAAACAAATATGTACCTTACAGCAAACATAAAATTAATTTTTTTTGCCACTATATCTGTTTATGAAGTATAATAAATTATCACCTAGAGTGCGGAAAAATCACCAATGTGATATGACTGCGACATAATGTGAAAATATTTACTTAAAAATGTTACTTTTTGCGATATCATTACACCAAAGTGAAGAAAGCAACCAATGCACATTGTAAATAACTTGGTACATTTCAGTAACTTTAAACATTTTTACTCGTGCAGATTCATTAAAAACATCGGCCAACTACAGAAAGTGATACAAAGTGCTACAAAAATGTGTACTGTAAAAATTCACAGTAAAGTAAAATGTTATTGGAGCTATTGCTTAACTTAAATTTTACAAAGATTCACAACATAAAATAAGTTTTTATTTATGCAAAAGTGTTACGTGAGAGTTGGCCAACAGAAAATTCTAGCACGTCAACATTTTTCTTTAGCAAAGTTTATTGTTCCCATTCTGTACAAGCTAAAAAAATGTATTACTGTATTGCTCCGAAAATAAGCCGCACTATTAACATTTACTATACAAAATTGAAAATGAGAAAAACTCCAATATAAGTCTTGGCCAAAAAATCCAAGAACTAGATTAGGGTAGAAATATTTCGCTTTCACCCACAATTTTAAAACTGCTGGTGAAAGCGAAAATTTTTTACATTATTTCACCGTGCATGTATTGAAATTAACTTAAGAAGGCTTTTATAGACATAACCCCTTTTTGTAACATCTGGGAAAAAAAAAAAAAACACCACCTTTAACCACATGCCGCATAAGCTCTTCCTAGAATATTACATTGTTCCTGTTTGTTTCATTTTCCCGTGTGCATCGTTTATTTTTCTTGGTCCTGCCGGAATTTCTGTTCAATGCATGTCAATCTCAATCATTTCTTGATGTTTGTGTTTCCCGTAAAATAAAAACAAACGGGTCAGGTCGCGAAAGATAACACAATACACTAGACCCTCAATTTCACGAATACTGACGGTTCTATTTATGACATTCGTAAAATTGCTACCTTCGTAAAATCGATTGGGGCCAATTTTGCCTCCCCCCTTATAATTTTAAAATTGCATTTTTCCGTAAAGTATAACCAATGGGGTCCCGATTTTCGTAGCGTTATGCGGGAAAGTAAGACAAGTCATCATTAAAATATAAATTTATAACACGAGACTAACGTCTTCCAATTAAAAGGGTACCCCTGAATGGTAAATATGACCGAACTGTGTCCTGAAGAAAAAAAAGAACACAGAGCACCGAGTGTCTTCTCGCGAATAAATAGTGTGACATCCATATTGTTTCACACGAAAAATGGCAAATAATAACTGAAGTTTAAATTTATATCAGTAGACAGACATCTTCCGATTAAAATCACACCTACGATCGATACGACCAACCTATATCACGTAAATAAATAAAACACCAAGCACGGATGCCTGCTTGCGATCGTGTAGTCTTGATGTTCGTAGCATTGCGTGTAAAAATAAACCTAAGAAGGTTTACTAGACTCTTGTCAAAAGAAACTAAAATTAGTGTCGCACGCAACATTTTTTCGGAGGCCACGAGGCTGGTGTACTGTCCTTTGCAACACGAAAATAATAGATAAAAAAATCAAGTGAAGTTTGAATACAAGCCTTTGTGCTGGACTACGTTCAGTACTTGTGCCCTTTTAACGATGGAATGCCACAGCAAGAATCAGGTTAATGCAAAAACAGCGCCGTCAACGAGTCCAAACTTAGTCACTTATGCCATTATTACTCGTTGCCCAGTCGTGTTTACTTTCAAACGCTCGCCTGACTTCCTTTTTTACACTTAGCTTGCAGTCACTCACGCACATACACACACACACTTCGCCATGGGGCAATACTCTCAAGCAGACGAAGGTTAATGTACACCTGCATCATGGATAAATTCCATGAAGCCGATGATTTGACCACAGCGTCTGCGCCAGAAATCCTACAGCCAGGAGGGGATTAAAACACAAGAAGTTTCTCACTTCACCAGGAAAATTTAGTAAACTACTAAAAACTGCCAAAACTCGAAAAATAACATACAAGAAGTGATTATTTTTATTAAGAGTAAGCTTTCGCCTCTGCTTTATTATAAAGAAATGAGAGGTAGTCAAACTGTGTAACGTACATAGTAGTGCTCACCAGCCGAACCTTGCTTTCCGACGTGCGCTGTCAATTTTTGAACAGCTTTAACTTTCATTTTTTTTATTTTACTTTTTGCGATTTCTTGACGGTTCCTGAGAGTGTATTCGTAAAATCGGGGGTCTAGTGTACATTCACACACTCCCACACGAAAAAATATTTGTGAAACGGCGGATCAATCGATCGTAGTGACCACAGTCTTGTGGCAGTGCCGGTCGACTGTTCTACAGCAACATTTCTTTAACGCCATATTTGTTCTGCGTTGCAATTATCGATATCTTGTTCTTCCGCAGATGGAATATTCGTACTTTGGCTATACTGATGACATATTCCTATGTCTATGACTTGTGTTTGTTTTCTTTGGGTATTGAAGGTATTTATTGCTCAAATGTATTTTTGTTACCTTTAATTAAAGTTTGAAAGGACCCGAAATGGAATTAAGTTAAATATTTAAATTTTCTGTTTTTGTTCAGTTTATTTGTGAATTTTTTTAACTACATGGTAGAATTATGCTACACGCTAAATAAAAAAAATATGACGCCAACGTGACTCGGCCAACATACAACGTTGAACGAGACAGTTGCAATGAAAATTAATGATGAAGTTGAAAAAACCCAGCGAATTGAATGCCGCAAAATGTCTTGGGTCTTATAAATTGCCTTAAAAAGTTTTTTTACCGGTACGTAATGCATTATATTTAATTGTACATCATTTTGGAGGTTATGTGTACAATGTTTTGTGTTCAAGTTTGAATGCAGCATTTTCTCGATAGTTTCCAACAATGTAGCAAGGTTTACATGTTGTGTGCGGGTTCAAATATTTTTGTACGTTTTGAAATTTTGGCGGAAAAAAATAATTTTTGTAAATACGCGAAAATAAGCAGCACACAAGTTTTAAGACAACAAAAATTGTAAAAAATATCTGACTTATTTTCGGAGCAATACTGTATCTATGTCAATATTTTTGTTTCCTTTTCTAAATATATCTGAAGTACTTTAATTTTGCCCTTACAACCAGGACTTATAGTGATATTTTTATAACTGTGAGAATAAAATAACACAAGTCACTGTAAAAACTTGACTGGAAAAAGACAGTCCAACTTGGATCTGAACATTTGAAAATGTTGTGGGTAAAAATTACCATTCAGGACCAGGCAAAACTGCATAAAGACTAATACTTTTACATTACTGATATTTGCTTACAGTGGAGAAGTATAAATGTTGTAATTAGTTTAACATGAGATCAAAGTATAGGAATTACTATTGCACGTTTGGCGTGGGTGTGAGTACCCTTAATCTAAAGAAACACAATTTTGCTGCTCAGCTGGAATGACATATATAAATACTCTACTACTATAAGAAATAAAAATCGGCATTAACAACCTTTAAATATTGTTACTATGGTGGATGCCCAAATCTTAACATATTGACTACAGCACCTTAAAATCAGTTTAAGAACATTAAAAGTTCAGGAACTGCCTATGCGTGTCTCTCACTCTCTCTATGTACAAACAGCGTTTTAATGATAGTATGTTACAAACTTTGTGAGATAATTCCTTGTAAAAATATTAGATTAACTTACTTTTGTTAATAGATGTAACTTAAAGAATGAATTTCTGGGTGTGGTTTATTAATAACAAGACCTGCAATCTGTGAACATAAGGAGTCAAATGCACGTCACCTCTATTACTTTATGGGGTTGGTGACGTGTTTCGCCATAGAATTAGTTGTCATTGCATTTTATTGATATTAAATGCCACGGTTTGTTGCACAAATCCCTGCAGGGTTCTTACAGCAACATACAATTAAAATTCGAGGACTTTTCAAGGACTGTCTACTAATTTTTCAAGGACCGCAGTAAACTTCAATTGATACACAAAATTTTTATTTGAATATTTAACGTTTTATTTACAATGTTTCTAATTTTCTCTCTCCTCTCTCTTTAGAACTGATGAAGTTCACTAATGATAAATAAACCCGAAATTAGCTTCGACTTGAGAAACATAGTGGGAGACATTCCGTTCTACAGCATGCATTGCATGCTATGCCTCTCTCACACCTGACAAATAATTGATTTTTTATACTCACGTAAATATGGAATTTTGTATGGGAAACTTTTCCTTTTCAAAGGTCTTTTTTTGTCACTCTTCCCTTCCAAAAAAGCTTTGACATGAAACTCTAGTTTCAGGGTACTACTTGCCATGAACACATATAAAAGAAACATTAGGAATAACAGAACATGCTGCTGCATGTTAGAAAGTATATTAATTACACTGACACTGCCAAATGTTTGTTATTGTAAAGTACATTACATTACAGAAATAATGCATAGACAAAATATGGTTTTATATTTCTAAGAAAAGATTTAATGTTAAGAAACTAGCTGGAATATTATGATACCCAAAAATTCAAGGACTTTTCAAGGACCTCTCAAGGCCTTTTAAGGACTTGGTCAAAGTTCCAGGACTTTCCAGGACCGTAAGAACCCTGCTAAGGAACAATATAGATCTGACAGTGTCATATATAATAACGAAAACTGTAATACCGTAGTTTCGAGACTAGCGTGCTTCATTTATAGCCATTGTACTACAGTATATTATTCACTACAGAGTACTGTATTATTCACACATTGTACGAATCTAACCCCAACTTTGCAGAACACACCCGATCGATTGTAGTTGTCTTCCTGGCTAAATAGCCATCTTGACTCGTGCAAACAAAAGTCACGAGACTGATTTAATTTGAAGTGGCTTTCCAGTTTACAGTTTCCGTGTAGTAACTGCTCAGGAACACGCATCAAATCTTGTGAACTGAAAGAAACTTATCGTTTAATTCATATTTTTCCAGCAAATATTAAAGCATACGTCGTAGTTGCATAGTGTTTGTAAACATGGTTTTTGTCAAGCTTAAATGTATCATTTGGTTATTGTGTCGGCGTATCTTAGTGCCGGTACTTGTATTGACATTGCATATTTAGTCGTAAAACGTAGGAATATTGCAACTTTTATATCTGGGAAATACAGCTTTGCAGTTTTTACATTACATTTTTACATAGTTGCCAAACCTTGTCTGCGCTGTGTGTCGTCTGTTTGGATATCTTGCATGATACACTCGTGCAGCTCATTTTCCACTGCACTTTGCTTCACCATAAATCAAGACCAAGTCTGTCAGCTCCGCTAGAATGTTATCTATCCATTGTTACTGTGCTACTGAAGTGTGGGTCTGGTTTCACCTCATTCGTCTGTTCACTGTGCATGGCTATGAATAACGTGTGTGCACATTTCTTGCGGGGCAATTATTTTGTACGGCAATAAGACAGCAACAAGTTCACCACACAAACATCACTAGTTGAAACAGTTTCCGCACGTAAGTAATGTTAATGTGGGCCAGCAAAATAGATGATTTTCATTTACGTGTGCCTTTGTCAACAAATCGCAACATACTCGTTTTTGTTTCAACGTTAGTACACATTACTTATGTGCTATTTTTGAAGGTGTGTAATACAATAAAATGCTATATAGGTTATTCTCGAAACAATTCTTATTGATGCTACACCCTTGATATAGTTAGTCAACAACTGTCAGTTAATCTTTAAGGTTATTATTAGCTCTTGTTTTGGTACAGTTCACAGAATCAATGTCATGAATCCCTTTGTGGTATGGCCTTTAGCATTACCATGACATTTACTGGCTCATGCCTTTTAAATATATGAAGCATACTTTGGGGATTTGCGTAACAAACCGTGACATTTAATATCCTGGTTTAAGTAAAAATAATGAAACTTACTGGAGATCAAATAAAAAGTGTGTGAATTCTGTTATTTTACGTAAACCTTATGCTGTACGAACAGCCTTGTAACGTGGGTTGCGTACCTGGCAAGTAACCTAAAGCACACTCAAAATTATTTTCCCAACAAAAAAGAAACACCCCGTGTGTATATATGCATGGAACCCATGGCCCAGCTCACATAGGAAGTGCTGCAAATGCTGGAAATTGGTTACTACAATGTCCCATTGTCACCAAAACAAATCTTAAAGGGGGCTTATCACCAAAAATTTTTATTGTTTTAATTTTATATTTGTACAAGATATGGTTTGTTTTGTAGACGTACATTGTGACTTTTTTATTGTAATGAAAATTTTTTAGACATTGTTTTTATACAGCAATGTCAAAGTTCGAATTTGCATAAAATGGTTTTATGCATTAAAGGAACACCAAATGATTTACCAAACTGGAATAATTTATGCCAAATAATAATATTGTCAGCTACAAGGTCCCCTATATAAAAAAATAAAATAAGTTTTGAAATTTAAAAAGATTCTAAGATTTTTAAAATTTCAGAATATTCTTAAAAATTGAAAAATATTTTATTTTTTGTTTTGCTGTGACAATGTTCAGGGTGGCGAGTGGCTGGGAAAACCAGAATTTAAGATGCCTGGAGAAGTCAGGGAATTCTCTAAAAAAATCTGGAATTTCAAAATTTAGTAAACGAACATTTCCGCAGGTGGTATTACACGTACCATTTTCTTGGTACATATACCAATTTCAAGTTCTATAATATCTTTTCGTACCGATATTGTAGTTGTGTGGAACGGTGGATTCAACGCATGGCACCAGTTTTTCGTCTCAAATGCAATTTTTTTTGCATTGTGTACCAGAATTTTCAGTGGTCCCCGCCAGTGTTGCCAGACCAATTGTTTCCCAGACAATGTGTTGCAATGTTTTCAAGTTTCCACAGTGGTAAACTATTACTCTCTCGTGTTTCTTGCGTACTGTTTGCAAAATGCCGTAAACTTTAATGCATTTTAGTTAATAAAGTGGGTTTTCAACAATTGTGTTTTTCGCCAAGAGTTCATAATAGAAATGGAAGGAGTAGACTTGGCAACATAGGATCCACAGTTCGCTTTTGTTCTTATGCGCCATGCTGATACGTTCGTTAATTGTCATAGTGACTCGTTTGTTTATTGTTTACTTGCCGTGGCACGAACATTTTTGTTTATGGTTTGTGCTAGTATTAATATCTTCTGAACATCTGAACAAGTCTGAAGTCCGCAGATTTCCATTTAAATTGTATTTTATCTGCCATACTGCGTAATGGAGGAACACGCCTGAACTTCTTGGCTCGTGCAGTGTCAGAGGTGTGTTAAAAAGTTACAGCATAACGTGATCTTGTGTGCGTTTATGAAAATGATTAAGTGCATTAAAAATATCTGGAAATTTATGTTCAATGAGCGTTATTTTCACGTTATTAATTTAGGAAAAACAGTCATGACAGGAAGAAACAATTGGTAACTATGCAAGGTGCAATTCTTGCAATGTTAATTTTTCTTTAAGCAACGTGGGCCGGCATTCCATGTCGAAGGCAGAAAATCGTAAGTAGGTTGGGAGTTTAAACTCTGTGAAGGTAGGCCTAGATGCTTTTTTTAAAATCCTTACCATGTGAAACCACAATGTTTCCAGATTAGTGTCATAGCAAAGAAGCTTCAGTTAGAGTGAGATAAGACAGGAGATAGCTTATTCGCAACATATTCGGAAAGCTCATTTACGTAAAAATCTCTAACCTGAGTTTGTTTAATACATCAGTGTCTGAAAATCTTGTTTATTTTTCATTATGTTCGGTTCAATGACTTAACACCTTAAATTACTTGTGCACCCAGGATATACAAACACACAGAAGATGTACTCTACAAATGAAAACAACTGAAACACACTTGGCCACAAAACAAGAATACATACATAGTTTTGTACTTACGGCAGTTTCATGCGCATGAAAACCCAACACGTAACAAAAGAGACAATAATGCATAAAAATCCCACACAGATGAGCAGGATTCTGTTCAGCTTGGGCGTGGATGGACTGTGTGTCTGATCAAGGACCACAAATCCTAGACCACCCATGGTGAACAAGAAACTGGAGGCCAGCCCTTCCATGATGTATTGGCCGTTCACTCTGTACGGCATGAATGCCACCTGCAACAAACCAGCCCCTACTGCTCATGATGTACATAAAAATTCAAAGGTACTTAATTTAATGCTTCTGAAAACCTAGCTTAGTGTCTCCTTTTTTACTTATGAATTGGCTACGAGAACTGCTACTAAAGGGTGTCTACCAGGTTGTGAAAGTAAAATTTAGTGACTTTTTCTTGAAAAACTGTTCAAATATTATTAATATATATTTTTTTAACAAGTGCAACACGCCCGACAACTTTTATTATGTTTCCTCCAACTGCCGATAGCGCGAAGCATATCCAATTTTAACATGTGCAATTAATATATACCTTAATTTAAGTTGTCTTTATGAAGATGACTATGATAAATATACAAACTAATTATTTAGTTTACTTGCACAGTGCACAACAAATACTAGTAGTGTGAACATGCATGTTTGACAAATGATTCGACAAGAATCAAACAGCCGAAAATAATTTTCGTGACTTTTACCAAAATATACTTCAAATTAGTGACTATTGTGGGACTTTCGTGACCTTTTTCACAAATCGTGACTTTTTCGGGACTTTCGTGACTTTAGTGACCTAGTAGACACCCTGCTAAGTCATGTCAAAATAAAATATTGCTGAGAAATTATCACAAGCACAAATATTGCTTTTACGTCAATTTTTAAAAGACAGTATCCACCAATTTATAAACATCATCGTAAGACATAGTCCAGAATCCTAACAGCATATTACGAAATTACAAACAGTAATATTGTCAAGAGTTTTTTCTTCAAAGGGTAACTTCAAAGCACTTAATTACAATTAATCAGCAATATTTATACTGGCTTCTAAAACTACTTTCGTCTTGACAAAAATATTTCTTATTAAGCGCATGCATACTCACTCAATTAAATGACTAGAATATAATATTTCATAACACAGCCAACATTGACTGGTAAACATGAGGGATAACAACCGGGATTTGATATCTCAACTTTAAAAATTGCAGTAAAAATACTCCTTGAATACTATATCAATTGTTTCTCTAGTGCATAATTATCTATGGATTCCATGTTTCTGCATGAAGCTGTTAGCAGTCCTGGCATTGTCTTTGTTACGAAACAAACTAATTTTTTTCATTTCCCATGCTACTTCCTAGAAGAATCACCATTTCTAGTAAGAGCGAAGGAAGTAAGTAAGTTCAGTTCTTAAGCTTTTTATTGAGCTATAATGTATTTGTTTTGCATTTCTGAGTTTGATAGCTCCATCATAAACATGTTGCTTAAAATTGTGGGGGGGGGGGGGGGGGGGATAATTTTGGAAATATATAAAGGGACGACTGAATCTAGGAATAGGGACATAACCGTGTTTCTTTCAATTCTACGGTGAAAAATAATGTTTGCAAAATGTGTTTTAAACATATTATGATCCAAAAATAAATGTTTTACTTAAAAAATTATCTGTTTTTTACTTTCATATTCATTCAAAGGAATTAGAAATTTCAGTTTTTTATTTGTTTTCTTACATAAAGTACTGTTTTTAGTTTTTTCCCTCTCCTTGTGTGGTATTAATACATAACAATAAAAATACCTTAAAAAAAGGTTTGCTAACAGTTATATTACCCATTGTAGATGTTCTTGAAGTTTTTACTGAAAATTTTGCAGATTATAAACTATTAAATTAGAGTAATACCGTCCTCGAGGAATTTTGGATTTTCGGCTATCAGATCACTGTTATTTGCAAAGCCTATTTTCAAAACCAATAGTAAAGAAACTAATATGTGGTTTTATTCGTTCACATTTCTAAACAAGGAAAGCTAGGAATTTCATCCAGTATGTAGATTTCACAGTGTAAACAATTATTCTGCTTTTAAAAAATGTTCTTACCATATTGAATCCCAAGTATTCTCTCTTAAATAAAAAAAAATTGAAATTTAGTCAAATATATTTTAAAATCAGAGTTATTTGTATAACAGTAAAAGAGAGCTTGCCAATTAGTTCAAGTTCACGCTTATAAATTCCTCATATTATAATAAGTAAAATAATGCAATGACTGAGTATTACTCAACAAAAAAGGTATCAGAGAGAGTAGGACCAATTCCATATAAATTTAATTAAAAATTTGACAGTTCAAGTAAAGTTGCATGATCCACTATGTATCCTTCTGCCACTACTGTTCAGTCCATGAACTGAATAAGATTATTAAACTCATGTTACTAGTTCAATGCACACATTTTCTTTGACAATATATGATACAGCTGGTTGCTATTGCATTCTGTTTTCTCTTAATAACTACCACTTTTTTTTACAGAGCTGTGGTAATAATGTTTTGATGTACAGTGTGAAATTCTTGCTTATATGTATGGAAAATACTTTTAAACCTCTCAAACCAATGTTCCAGAAACATCACAGAAATAAACTAACATGATAAATGTGTTGATATTTGTACTGATTCAAGGAGTAAACACAAAAACACCACACACTAATAGAGAATACTTTGAGAATATCTACGGAGTGAAAATATAATTTCAGTAAGAGAAGAAACTGCTTCAAACAAGGGACTAACTATACTACAATACATCTTAGAGAATTACTCAACCATAATATAAATAGAGACAAACTTGCTATCTGGTCTGAAAACCAAGATCTACATATATCACAGCTTTGAAGCTACAGATAACACATTCCATTCTGCCAGATGGAAATTAGACACCAATCCTAACTTGGTTTAAGTCTCCACTGATAAACGAAAACTCCCTTTTGATCACAATAGTACTTAGCCAACACTAACTAGTACTGGTCTAATTACAAATCATCAGAACTATTCATAACCTAATTTAAAACTTAAAGAAGATAAAACTAGGATCACTACAGCTTGGAAGTAGATTGTTATCTACAGTAGACACTCGTAAAATGAAATAGACTTACATGATACTCTATTTCTGTACACATTTTTGTTGTATACTCTATTTCTGTACACATTTTTGTTGTATGCTGTGTATTTTGATATTTTTATAACCATTTGGACTTAAAGGCTAAATAATATAATTATTTTTATTTTTAGCCTTGCCTAAATAGTAATGTTTTAATTCAGTAATTTTCAATTTTATTTTATTTAAACTACGTAACACAGTTTTTTACAGTTTTTATATTGGGTTGTATGGTCTGTGAGTATGCACGTTCTGAAACTGCATTCTTCATGTACTGAAGTCACTGACACCTCTTTGGATTGCACTTCCACTTTTAATTGCTACGCGATTCATTTGAATCACTCCCCTTTCCTGTAGTAAGATGAATGTGGCAGGTCTTCCTAACGAAGAACAAACACAAAGGGAAATTTCCATCATCGTAATTTTAGTTCCCTCTAGGAAATGAATGTTTAATAAGTTTTTATACAGTAGTTAACAAGCTTAATTTCTCATTAACAGATATAGCTGCCTTCACAATATTCACTATCAGAGGTTTTTGAAAAGCGTAATTTTTGCACTCTAATTGGCATATTGCACCACCATCTTTATTACACTTACTGTCATTTAATTGCTACATACATAATGTATTTTTGACATTCCCCAATGGTATATGTAAATGGAATCCCATAAACTCACCGTAAAATCCCGAGTATTAGCACAGTACAAAAGCAAACTTCCAAACAAAAATTTCATAAACAATTCCAAGTCAAGACTTGTAAACACAATTTATACAAATGTTTACAATTGTAAGAGAGTTTTATTACTGTGGAGGTAGTATACTGTTTTAGTTAGTGTTGGGGAATAGCTGTATTTTTTGTCTTTGATTCAATATTTTAATCTCAAAATAATTCCTACATTCTTCTTAGATAAATTTGTAAACTTCCAAGGTTTTTTATAAAGTTCAGTAGTTAGCGTAGTACTATTATGTTTTCAACACTTTAATCAATGGAGCGTCTCTGCAAGGATTGGTAAGACCAGGTTACTTTCAAGAACAAGCTGCAGCCCACACAAATTCTACTGAATTTATACTTAATATTTTCTACGAAACCTCAAACACATTCTCAATATATTTTAATATAATAGTTAGAAAAGCCTGAAAAGTATAAGATATTTGTAGACAATGTCACTGGAGATGCTAGCAGCTGTAGGAAACATCACCCCTCCCTGGAAATCTGGAAGCAATACATTCAGTGTTGGACTAAATCTACCCAAAGTATGCATGTAAAAAAAAAAAAAAAAAAAAACTGGTGACCCTGGAATTGAAAAAGGATACTCAGGGCAGTTCAAAATTAAGTGAGAACTTCAGAAGCCCTAGTTACTTTTTCCCATTCAGCTGATTAATAATTTTCTGCCACTTTTTAATAAAAACACAGCTGCCTAAATAACACTCAAAGTGTATAGTTTGTACTATATTAAAAAGCAAAAGTATGTCTGAGGTCACAATAAATAACACTTTTAATATTATTATAGACAAGGTGGTTGTCAAAAATGCTCACTTTATAGTGAACTACCTATAGAAGAACTGAATGAATGTAGAAAAGAGAAATAACGAAGATCTATCTTCTCAACTAAACTTTGCTCACCCCAGTAGAAAAGCATGGTCACTGCTTAGGAAACTTGGTGCTGAGGCTAATCCATGCAAAAAGGAGCCAGGAATAACACCAACTGAAATGGCATTACATATCAATTCAAGAGCTGACAAAATTCCAGCATATCCCGTGAAGAAGAGACAAAAAGCCTAATGGAATGAGCAACAACCTCCAAAATGATCCTCCTCATTCTAATTCATTAACACAAAAAAAAAAAAACCTGAGGAAGGCCCAAGTTATTTTCCCAGAATTCATAAGACATTTCCGGACGCGTGGAAGAACATGGCTTAAGAACTTCTTCAGTGATATCTTGGACACTGGCATCACTCCCCCAGAGTTTAGCTTACACCTTGGCAATTTTCAAACCAGAATAACCAACAGATGACACTTCAAGTTCCTGACCTACAACAATACTCAATGCTTGTTACAAACCTTTTGAACGTCTTTTCCTCAACAGAATTCAAGAATATGAATAAAAACATGACCTAACATACCAAGCAGATATCAGTCAAATGAAGCTTCTGTGAACAAATTTTATTAGTATTAACATCATACAATGAGGCAGGATTTCAAAAGAAGTTAAATACATCTGTCACTTTTTATATCATAATGGTAAGGTTAAATGGACTACTGCTTAAAAAATTTACCTTGCCGAAAACTAACATCTCTCTTGAAAGAACATGCTAACAAGTCAGTATTTTGAGATCACCATAGGACAAATGACAAGCAAGTCATTCACAATAAGAAATGGATTACCTCAAGGATCAGAACCAGCTCCACTAATTTTCAACTTATACAACAGTCACAAACAAGCCTGACACCTTCAACAAGTTCTGCAATGCTGACTTCTTAGCTATAGGTGCAGCACGGTTAGTTGATACTTTTAGAAACAAACCTGCATTCAGAATTGTGCCGAGTATGAAAGCCTTGTATTTGATTGCAACATTGCAATTTTCTGAGTTTGATGACGTTGCAGTGGTAGCGAATGCAAATCTTTGCTATGTATGTTTTTAGCATGCGGTGGACACTGCTTCTACCCCTCGGTTTTCTTCCCGAGGTAAATGGCTGGTGATAAAATATGTTAGCTGCAAATATTTACTTTAGCAAAAATATGATTTGTTTCTACGTAATAGTTATTACCGTATTTACTTGCATATAGGTCGCAGCAATTTTACCTAATTTGATGGAGAAAAAATTAGGTGCGACCTATAAGTGAAGAAAAATTTATCAAGAAATTTTTTTTTTGCAAAATTGCTTGAAAATGCTAAACTACCAGTAAAGAAGTTGATATAGGTATATACAGGCAAATTTATTTACAATGTACACAGTTAATTAACCAAACGAATTTTCATAACAAGAAATCAAACGCACAAAAAAAAATTCAAAGGCAACATTGCACAAAATCAATCAAAAATACGTAATTATTTACAGGATTATCACAGTATCAGTCAAAGTAATACAGTCTGAACACTCACCAAGTGTTTACCTACTCGTTATCTAAGTCAGACTCGGACACACTAGACTCGGCTGGGTCGTCAACGTCGTCGCCAGAGTCGCTGTCTCGTTCCCAGATCACATCTCTTCAGTACCATATATTGCGCAGGAGATTCCAGTTTTCTTGAAATTCCTCAGAATTATATCGGCCGTGATGAGAGCCCAACTCCTCTTGATCCATTCACACACCATGAGCAACTATGGTCTTTTCAGTTTTCCGCCTTTCGTCAACTTTTGCGTTCCGCTGGCCATCCACTCCCCGTACAGGCGACGGAGATGCCCCTTGAAAGGCTTGTTCACTGAGACGTCAAGTGGTTGTAGCATTGCCGTCAGGCCATCCGGGATAACTGCAATGTCTGTCCTTGATACTTGCAATTTTGCCTAAACGCCCTCAACCAAATGTGTGCAGAAGCTATCCCAAACCAACAAGGCCTTTTGTTTTAGAAGACCCCCTGGCCGCCGCTCCCAAACCGTTTTAACCCAATCCTTTATGAGCTCAGCGTCCATCCATCCCTTTTCCTGAACACGGACATGAATGGCCGGAGGAAACTTCTCTTCCTTAGGCAGTGTCATCCGCTTAAAAATTACATAAGGCGGCAACTTTCACCCGTCACTGCCAGCATTACTGTACAACGCATTCTTTCATGTCCAGTAGTGTGAATAATCACACTTGACTGCCCCTCTCGTTGACTGTTGTGTTCTGTGGCATATCAAAATAAACTGTCATTTGATCGGCATTTGCAATCTGCGATAGGATGTAGTCATTCGTTCAACACATCCGCAGAATGAAGTTGTGGAACTCTGACACTTTGTTTTCAAAGTCCTTCTGCAATTTTTGACAGAGGGATGTTCTCCGTCGAAGAGAAAAATTCTCACACCTCATAAATCTAGTTGCCCAACCACGACTGGCTTTGAAATTACAGTGCGGTATGCCCTGTGCATGCGCTACCTCTCTCCCCTTGCACATTATCATTTCTAACAAAACGCTGCAGGCATTGTTCCGCAATTCACAGATGTACTGAGTCACTTATGCGTCAACTTCAGGAAACTGGCCACGTTTCTGTCCTCTAAACGCACGCCTCATAGAAGTAGTACTTTTTAAGTCGTCTTTTTGTTTCCTCCAGCCATGAATAAGTTTCTCACTTACAGAAAATGCCAGTTTAGCGGCCAGATTCCCATTATCTTGTGCAAAGACTACCGTTCGCAACTTGAACGCAGCCAAATACAAATTACGTTATCCCATCACGCAAATCACTTAAAAAAAAGTATTACTCTGCTATCACTCTACTACCTTAGCATAACTGAACGAGATAAAACAATGGCATCACAGTATCCCACGCTCGAATTCCTTCCTCCCATGCAGCCTATCAGGACATGCCATTCACGGTCGGACCTATATAGTGAAACCTGGACCACACGCCACATGAAAGCAGGCTGATCCATTTTGTTTACCGCTGTTCTATTCATTGTACCCATTACCGCATTGATGCACGGCATGCCGGGGGTCGTTAGCGTCATTAAATTAAGGTGCGACCTATGTGGGAGGAATCTTAAATCCCAAATTCAAGACCTCAAAATATGGGTGCGAACAATATGCGATGGCAACCTGTAAGCAAGTAAGTACGGTACGAGTCAAAATAACTACAAAAATATTACTGAAAGCATAGCTCAGCACTTTTAACTTCCCAGTAATAAATATGTGCAATAAATTATTGGTTAAGGCTGACACCAAAACTGAAGCATTAAAATACCGAATGGCGCCAGTAGCCGGAAGCGAAACCACAAAGTTTGCTGTTGTTGCTTGTTTCGTCAACAGGTGGCACACTGTGTACAAAATCAATATTTTAGGTGTTAAAGTAAATAAATACTTGGAACGTTAAAATAACCTAGTGCAACACTGTGCATTAAAACATTATTACAAACTTAATATTAATGGACGACTTGAAATGAGGCGGTGCTTCAGTCAGGTGTGGGATACAATTATTACCTCCATGGATACAGCAACTGAACATAACCTTCATACAAGCGTTTGGCTTCACATGTCCCAGATGAGATGTAAGTATAGAAAATTGATTATTTGTTTGGAATTAGCCGCTTTTTCACGTAAACATTGATTTTATGCATTTGCGTATCTTAACCATGAAATGAAACTTAAATTTTTTACACTTACGTGCAAGTCTATGTGAGCAAAACATTTTTGGTTTCTGCCATCACCAACTAGCAAATCAGCATGTTTGTAAACAAGATTTGTTTCCCACAGCACTCTCCCCATGTGACGTGACGTCAGAGGAAATGTGCTTCAAGTTGTCCATTATTGATTAGGTAAATTCGTCGCTGTACAGTATAATACCTCTGTAGTTTACTGTACATCCTTCAGTAAATGAAAAGATGAAATATTTGTTAGGACAAAACAAAACTCGCTTCTATGGATTTCAAATTGCCAACACTACATTTTCTTTTATGATATATCAATAGCCATGTAAAATACAACCACTAGCCCAGCGTGTCATATACAGTGTGAGTTTTGCGTTCACTTTATATTACCTATTATTATAATGTACAAAAAAAGTCATGTTGTGCGCTGTTTGTTTCCCGCCTGTCTTATTCTCCCTGGTGGCACTCTCGAACTACAGGTTTTGTTTTGATATGTTCACGGTCTATGACAGTAGAGGTCTTGACATTGAGGAATAAAATGTGACTCCCTTTTTGTCGTAGAGCGCTAGCAGTAATTTGGTGGAAGATTTGTCTTTTTTTGCACTTGGCTTAGCTTAAAATGTGAAATTGTTACTGGAATTGTGTGTATTATATAGAAGAAAAAAATTGAGACTTAATTTTGTATTGAAACACATTTTTTTTTCAACCAGAAAATTTAGTTTTTCAATCTTTTATATATAGACGCACATTGCAACGATTCTAAAATTTTGTAGGGCAGGAAATAATAGTTTTAGTTTGAATGTGTTCACTAAAACAATAATACACAATATTTTTTTCAGACGACTTATATAAACAGTTCCACACATGCCAATGCATTTATGGACACGGAACATGTATATACTATATAAACTTACCTTATTAACGTGATTTTATATAAATAATTGCAAAAAGTTGATGTAAACAAGACAAATATTCCACCAAATTACTACTACCACTCGGCGACAAAATGTGAGTCACTTTCTCGTTGGTCAAGACATCTTCCTCTTAGACAGTGGTTAGGTTCTATGATTTTGTTGTTTACTATTGGCAATATATTTTGTTTTTGTGTATGGCTGTTGATGCATTGCAAGACATCTTTATTTGAAGTTCAAAACTTGTATTCTACACCTTCAGTAACTTGTGTTTTTAGAATCAGAACCAGTATTTGTATGTTTCACAGCTGTGACATCCTGTTGACAAATTAATGACAGGGCGTAACAGAAGGGTGGTAAAAATTTGGGGGGGAATGAAGTGTAAGAAAAGTAATGAAAAACTGCAAATAATACAATCCTGGAAGGGCACAAATCAGTTCAACGGGGAATGAGACACCACGCTACTGTTTCATAATCGTAATATATACTAAATTGTAATAGTTAAAAACAAAACACTTAAAATATACACCTCTAGTTTTAAATTACAAACATTACAAGTCCATTCTCAAAAGGCTAAGACAGATCAAAAAAGTTTGTAAAATGGTTCAATTCAATTTTGTACACAAGTGAAAAATATGTCATGATTAAAAGAACGACAAAAAAAAAGTTATACAACTCCGAATATTGAAGCAAGGTTACACTTACTTTTACAGAAAATACAATTGTGCTGATACAGTGTAATACACATAATAAAAAAACTACAGTGACGACAGTCAGTCTTTATGCGATGGTACAAACCAATCCTAAGGTAATTTCGGCTACACTAAAATTGTTTAAGACACATACCTGACATGTCCAACGCAGCTCACACATACAACTCAACCGTACATACAAATGATCCAGCGTGTAACGTCATCTAATCCCCCACTAGAATAGGGCATCATTCTGGGCAGCACCAATCTTCATCGTTCAGCAGCATAGTGCACAGGAAATAACCTGTTTTTTCTACACTTTTCAAAATTTTGATTTTGAAAATCTCAAAAACACCATTTCTGAGTTTTTGAGAAAAAATATGTATATTATAATTCAAAATTTCAGAATGGGATGACAATGGGATCATATTAAATAAAAATATTTTTTACATCAATGCAAGCTTATTGGCCGGGTTATTGCATGCACAAAGTTCACTATGTTTGCCTATTTAAACATAATTTTTGGTTGTACATATCAAACAATTTAAAAAATGTGCATTAACTGGATGTGACATATTTATACACAAATAGCAGTAATTTTGTCCAATAAAAAAAGTTATAGGTTCTCCTAGTTCTAATGGTTCTCAAGACACATCCTGTTTCACTGATTACATAAGTGGTATGATCAGCATAAAACCAAACTTATCTGACTGTCCCAAGTTATTATCTATGGAACTCTAGACACATCCTATTTCACCGATAGCAGAAGTGACATGATCAGCAGAAAAACAATCTTATCTGTTGTGCTGTGTATGCAGGCAGGCCTGTACTGGAATTAATTTCCAGTTGCTCTGGTTCGCTCAGTTGTTAAATGTCCTTTAGTGGTGTACCATTCAAACTGTGCTAGTGTGATTTATGTTGATGGTATTAGTGTGCAAGTCAAATCAAAAGAGTTTTAAAACCAAAACCCAGATTTGCTTTCTAGCTCAAGAAGTTGAACAATTGTTATTTTTTTAAACACAATTCATCATTAAATAGTGGAAAATTTGACATTTCAATAATTAATAGGAGAAAAACTTCTCAAGAAAAAAATCAAAGATTTTGCATTTTTCATGTCAGTGTTGTACGCTCTTATAAAAAAATTCTGAAGAATCTAAATCGTAAGTTTTCAAATAATTATTTTTTTTGTTGATTTGACATGGAATCAGTATTATTTTTGCCATTTTAACATATTTATAATTTTTATACTGAATCAATTTTAAAACAATCATAATATAGGTCATTTGAAATAAAATAAGCACTAAAGATTTGACCCTCGAAAATAATCACAAGCCATTACTGCATATTAGTCAACATTAACAATAGTTACTTTATTGTTTGTATGGTTGGTAACGAATCATTGCCTGTGGTTCCGTGTATTTTCTTATTTGAATACAGCATTAGTGAACGAACATAAAATGTAATCAACCTCTCTGTATACCATATGCTTTAAAATATTATTTATTTATGCTATTATTGACATACATACCAACTGTGTAATTTACTTGATTAGTGCCATCATAAAATGATGAAACTGCCCGCTGAATTTAAAACAGCCATTGACACATACCGCTAACTCTTGCAACAAAGACGTAGTTCAAAATTACTCCAACAGTGGCATCAAGAGTTAGGTTTTCGCCGCTTTGGCTTCACTTGCTTGAAAGCGAGTTGAGTCATAAGTGTGTTTGTCCACTGTGTAATAAATATGGGTTTCTGACGAACATATTCATAAACAGTTACATCTAACACTTTTGAATATCATTGATAATCTGTTATGTTATATGATCACCAGCCTGAGCATGTGGAAATAGAAAATAACATTTCTTTTATATGTTCCCCACATTAAGAACAATTGTGTCATCGTTCATGGCAGTATGCTGAACGGAACTTGGATTCTTGAATTTGCGTGTGACGTGTGTGTTTATAGTGGCGGTTTTGAATTACAAATTAATATACTATGCATGTATTTACAAGATAAGTAACTGCAACAGTGTGTGTCATAAAACATTAACTCGCAGCACTACTATTGAGTAGGTATAACATATATACAGTGCCTGTTAATTTAATGAATAGATATTGCAGATAACATTTGTCAGATCAGTGTAATGTAAACGTAAACATTGTACGAGCCTATGTAAATAAAAGCACGTGGCAAGGTTTATGTTTACGTGCAGCAGAAAGATATAAACTGGCGGACAATAGAAAAAAAACAGGCCTTTTTTTGAGTGCTCACTCTATCCCGAATCACCTATATTTCAGAAATATATTTAACAATACACAATTTTTTTTCCAACTCTTTTTATGTAGTTATTGTGTGTTGACATTGAGACAAGTCTGCCACTATTTTAAGATTATTTCTTTTTAAAAGTTACCCCTGAAAACTTATTTCCATTATTAGAATTGTTAGCCATACAGTAACTGCTTTTTTGGCAAACTTTTGAGTCGTCGATTGAAAGTAAAATGTAATGAAACATATTTGCACTAGTGACGCGCCTATTTGACTGTGTGGCAGTCACATGGCATTTCCCACATGACAGTGTTATTGTCACAGCATATAGCTATTGTTGACGTTTGGTGGAAGTGACACAGTTTGGTTCCTGAGGGCGATAAACTACGTAGGTATTAATGTAAATGGGTGCCACTCAACTATTGCCCCAGTTGAGTCGGGGAGACACGAGATATCTCAGGGCATATAGGGGCCGTGAAGCACTCCTCAGGATGGTGTCGCTGATACTTGCACTCTTCCGCTCCCTATAGGCCAGGAGCACGCCTCACGCACTGCAATGGAACAAAACTAGCTACTAAAAATAACGAGATACTTCTTAGTTTCACTCTTTTACTCGACCACGTGTTTAGGTTACATTAGACTTTACACACACTTGCAACTTGGCCGTAACTCTTTCTCCCTGTTCTCCTCTACTTAACTCTAATACAGAAAATTACGTAATTAATCTGGAGTTCTCAAAATTGAAGTGACCACTGACCACGTGGTCACGCTAACCAAATGCCTCTGCTGGCGGCTATGTGTTACATTTATGAACGGATCAAAACAAAACAAAATGCTGATCACGTTAACAGTGTGTGCGAGGGAGGTAACGATGCAAAAGGTTCCGGATAAACTTACTAACAAACAGAATGAACGATGATCAGTTGAAGACAAAAGATGTACGCTCCCTCGCAAAGACAACCGGCCGCACTGCACGCTAGAGAACAACTGGGGCGAGAGGTGCGAGCGCTGGCCGCACGTGATGCGTGCCGGAGGCGCTAGCATCGCTCATGGCCATACTCAAAATACATTTACCATACATAATTATTATGATTAATTCTAGTCTTATCACCCTCACTGCGTTGACTGTTTATCCCTCTCTCCATTCTCCTCCATGCCTTCTGAATTTTCTCACTGTTGTTACCTTTTCGCTTAAGAGTTCCCTTAGTTTGCAGGCCACACTGTACCATCCCCCTCCCTGTTCATCACCCTATATAACCTGACCAGCCATTCTACTCTCCTCCTGTCCCTCAATGGTTGCAATTCCAATCCCTTCACCATCACGCTAGGCCTAAACTTCCTTTCCTCCTCTCCAGCCTGATCCTGCCTCTCACATTTATTCATCAACCACCTCGCTGCCCTTTTCCAGCTCCTGCACCTCTACCTCCACAAATACGAATCCCACTCCACTGCAGCATATTCCAATACTGGATGAACCATCGTGCAATATGCCTTTCCCTTCACCTCACCACCCTCCTGAGCAGTCCTAAATCACTCTGTCCACCTGCTTTGTTCACCTTACATTCACCTGTATCACAACCCTTAGATGATTATATTATGGGCTTTCTCTGTCTCCTGCCCATCCCATCTGTATACCTCTCTACTCATCACTCTCTTCCCAGTAAACCTCGCCAACTTAGTTTTACACACATTAATCTTTGTTCTGTTCTCCACCGTTCAAGACCACAACCTATCAATATCCTCCTGCAAGCTGATTTCACTGCCCACCTCTTTATGTATTAGTAGTCATCTGCAGTTTCATTTTACCTGCAATCCTGAATCCCATGTCATTCACCATTATAGTGAATAACAAAGGTCCCAACACACTTCCCTGCGGCACTCCTGACGTAGCCTCTTCATCTTCGGACATTGCCTCCCCCACATTCACTCTCTGAATTTTTCCCCAGAGAAAGTCCTGAATCCAGTCAACCATCCACTTATCATCCAGCAGTCCTTACACTTTTCTCAATAAGATTCCGGCATGGGGAACTTTGTCAAAGGCCTTCTCGAAGTCTATAAAGCAGGCATCCACCGACTTCCCCTCATTAACTGCCTGAACCAGATACTTTTAACAAACCTGCTTACTAAGTCTTACATGAATATCCCTTTCTAAATCCATGTTGGTCATTCTAGAACATTATTTAGTAAACTTACTTGCACAGATTCTTCTTTGTTAAAGAAAATTACCTCAAATTAATTACATTCTCAAACATGTAAAGTGAATTACAGTGCTTGAAAAGAATCAAATGTTAAACATAAAATGAAGTGTGTAATAAATTCTATCGCTCTCCAAATAAGCGAATCCATCAAGTTTATTAAAGTCATTTACAAGTTGTTTAAACTATCTAGAATTTTCACATAAAAAGGAAGTTAAAATGATAAGTTACAGATACTACAAGAAAAAAAAAAAAAAAAAGGCCTAAGTTCCAAAATGTATATTTCACAATCATGTTAAGCATGTGTGCTCCTATATACGAAAAGAGAATGAATATAGTATCTCACATACATTTGAACACAATACATATTCCACTCGGGGTGGATGGACACCTTAGCATTCGGAAGGCATACTTACCGGCCTTGAGTGACCATGTTCATCTGTCGTGGAGCCCACACTGGGTGGCTCAACTATCACATCATATATTACACCTGCAAATAAATTATAATATCAACAAAACCTATATTGCAACAAACCAACAATTAAATGTAGAACACTTTACTCAACCTGTCAAACCGGGTTCCTTAACTTACCCCCCCCCCCCAAATTGACCTTTTTGACAAATTTATATGTCAATATTTTGCACCCATTTTGCACCCAAGTATTGCGTTTTGCACCACAGCAAGTAAAACCACACAAACGTTAGAAGTTCGAGGGGGCCAACTTTATAGTGGCCCCCACAAATAGTCATTTTCTGCAAATGAATATGTCATTGTTTTGCACCCATATATGTATTGCGTTTTGCACCCCAAAAAAGAACCCCACACGAACGGTAGAAGTTGGGGAGGCCAACTTTATTATGCCCCCCCCCCCCCAAAATATTCAATTTCAGCAAATGAATATTGTCATCATTATGCACCTATTTTGCACCTCAACAAGTAAAACCACACAAACGGTAGAAGTTCTGGGAGGCCAACTTTCCACCACTGCACAATACAGACTCCACCGCCAGGTTTCAAAAGTTAATGTGACTACATACAGTGTTATCACAAATTATCTTAGGGCCGGTTTCACCACGCAAGATTAAAGAATATTATTGAGTTTAAGTAGTAAAATATCTCGATTTTCTCGGGTTATCGAGATTTAATAGTTTATCCGCCATTTTAGGCCGCTTAAATCACATTATCGAGATTAACTCATAACAAATGTTGTTTGTAAACACACAATTGGTGAGAGGTCTGACAATTCGCAATTCAAAAAGTGTACACGATGGCTCAAAGGATGTAGAATCCGTGAAAGGTGTATTATTTTGAAGAACATAACGAAGCTAACTTCAGATTACGTCTTCGTGACAAAATAATTTGCCCACAGATGTTTTGAATGGATTGACGATCGTCTAGGACGTCAATATGCAAGATGATATGTATTAAATTTTATTTATTTTATTATTGTATTCGTGTGATTCTTAGCACATGGAATATTTTTTCATTGTCAAATATTTCGACGTCCTTTCTGAACGTGCATGTGTGGGTGGATTGTTTTGACACACGAAAATGCAATCTGAAGTCAGTAATGTGTTCTTAAAAATAATTATACCTTCCACGAATAAAAAAAATATATGATATATTTTGAGTTGAAGGTTGTAGGGTAATTTTAATAAAGGGCTGTTACATCAACGAATTACGTAAGATATAATGTACAAACTCTCACACATTTCAATTGCAAATAAACCTAAATCACTTCTACGACACTGCCGATTTTTGCTGTTGTGTAACATTATCTGCCTACCTATTTTAAACACTAAAATTTTCTGTTACGGTATAGTTTCGATTTTATTTGCTACAAAAGATTTGGCCTTTATTACAGATTTAAAAAAAAATTACTTGTATTTCACATTGACGATCGCAATACGATAACATCATACAAAAAACAAAACATCAGTGATGGCCTACGCTGGCCTTGGTCCGTACAGCCACAGCAGCATAAAACATACGTATTCGGGAATCTCCGACAGATGTTCGGGAGTTTTCATACGTTTAAGGCAACTCGACAGACGCCCATGTTCAGAAAATCGCGATAATATTATCTCGATTTTCTTGGAGGAAGATAACTCGTAGTGAAACACAAGCTACTTTATTGAGATTAAAATGGAAGATTAACTTGTAATCTCGATAATGTAATCGCGATTTTCTACAAAGTTAATCTTGCGAGGTGAAACTGACCCTTACTGATACAAAAGTTCATAACATAGGTTTACAAAATTCATAACTATGTTTACATACAATGCACATATGTGCTTTTGGTATTAATGGAAAGAGAAACTCAAAAAGATTTCTAAAGCATTTGCTGTCACATAGGCCTAGCTATCATTCTTGTCTTTAGAGCAATAGGAGAAAATGGCTGCCAATGAAGACCGGAAAGCTTTTTGAATACTGGGTTTTCATGTTTACAAGTCAGTTAACACAGTGCAACAAAACTTTAGAATGAATTTGGTGAAGATGCAACAAGTGGACCCACTATCTGGTTTAAAGCAAGGGGATGCATGTGCAAGCGGAAGTCATCCGGCCGTTCATCAGTGACAAAACTGTGGAGCATGTGAGAGATTTTTGTGCAAGCCCACAAAAGGCAGCAGAGAATTGGAAATTCCACAGCCAACGGTATGGAAGATTGTGCACATATGTTTGCTGTTCCATTCTTACTGTTCTGCAATTGTAGTAGGCCCTGAAACCGGATGACAAAATTAAGTGGCTGTGTTTCTGCGAGGACATGCAAACTGCGACGAAAAGAAGACTACCATATGGATAATAAACATTAGTATCTGCGTCGTATAGGACCTGAGTTATGAAATATTGTAATCGGAAAGATCATTTGTAATAACAATGTACTACTGTACTTCAAACAGCCAAAAAACTAAATTAAATTTTGAGAATCTGTATGTACAATAATAAGTACTTGCAGCATACATCAGTTCCAATATTGTAGACATTGTAGGTAGGCTAATAAACAACTACTATTTCACACAGCCTATCTCATGGTCTGGGCAGTAGTCGACAAGCACTAGACAAACACTTGAATAAAAATTACTTTCAGTTTTATGTAAAAATGTTTGTTAGGTTAAGTTATTTTAGGTTAGGTTAGTTTAGGTAATCTAACCTGACCTAAGTTAAGGTTACCTAACCTAACAAAAAAATTATTTTGTAAGTCTACTCGCTAAAAATGTCTCTTGAGATGTCACAGCTGATATTGTTTCATAGTTTTGCTCCCTCACTCCTACCAAACTACATCTCTAGACATTTAACCCAAATCTTTCCCATCAAACTTTAGAGCTCGATTTTCTATTACGCATCTGCCTTTTCCATTGGTAGCAGTCGAGCCAGTCTCTAGGCTAAGTTATGGTGGGATCCCCTCTTCTAAACCCCCTGACTATCCTAATATACCCACACCAATACTACCAATTCCTTGGCTTTTCCATCCTCCTACCTTCATTTTTTATAAATACGTGTTCTTCGCACGTTTACTAATGCACTCTCCATGAATTTCTGTTTTATCCACTCCTTACTATCTATACCTTGCATCACGATAACACATTTATCTATGCTCGGAACTAACCCGCTATAAATTTCAGTGTGTATGCTTAAACTTGCTGGCTTGTTTGTTGGAGGATATAGTGCAGGCAGTGGATGAGGGAAAGCAGGTAGACGACTGCTACACATACTCTGAAAAGGCATTTGACAAGGTGTCTCATGAGAAGTTGATGGACAAGTTAGACCAGCTGCTAGACGACAAGTCTTTGGTGAAATTGATTAGGGACTTCCTCAGGGGGCGTAGGCAGAGAGTGAACGTAGGGGAGGCAATGTTAGAGGAGGGAGAGGTGACAGGATGTCGCAAGGAAGTGTGATGGGTCTTCTGTTATTCACCATACTGGTGAACGACGTGGGACTCAAGATTACAGGAAAAATAAGTTTGTTTGCAGATGACTGTGTGCTGTACACAGAGGTAGGCAGTGCACTATCAAGCAGATATTGATAGGCTGTGGTCTTGGACAGAGGAGAACAGAACGAAGATTAATGACCGGAAGATTAAGTTGGTGAGGTTTACTAGGAAGAGAATGGTAAGCAGATGTGTATACAGATGGAATGGGCAGGAAATAGAGGAAGCTGCAGAATATAGGTACCTAGGGATTGTGTTGCAGGCTAATCTGAGGTGGACAAATAGGTGGAGAGAGTAGTTAAAAAGAGGAGGGCTTTGGGCCAACTGGGAAGGGTGTTAGTGGTGAAGTGAAGGACAAGGCGTATTGCACAATGGTTCGGCCAATGTTGGAATACGCAGTCGCAGAGTGGGATCTGTATGTGGAAGTACAAGAACTAGAGAAGGTGCAGAGAAGGACAGCTAGATGGGTAATGAATAAATGGAAAAGGCAGGGATATGATGGTGAGGAGGAAAGGAACTTTAGACCTACAGTGATGCAGAAAATAGGATGGAAGCCACTCAAGGATAGAAGGAGAATAGACCGATTGGTCAGAATGTACAAGGTGATGAACAGTGAAGGTGGGTTGGGAGGAATGCTCTGCAGGATTACAATAGGATCATTCAAAGGGAGAGGAACAAACAGTGAAAAAATTCAGAGGGTGTGGAGAACAGAGAGGAGTAGACAGTCTATGCTTGTAAGGATGGCAAGGGAGTGGAATGTCCTGCAAAATGAGTTGGTGACTGTGAGAGGAGCTGGAAGGTTTAGGAAGGGACTGTAAGGCTGGTAATGTAGGGATGGGGATGAGTCCACTTACCACAAGGCGGTAGCCCAATTGCGTGGATAACTTATTATATTATTGCTATCTGTGAAACTGTTATAACTATGTAACGCTGTTATTTTAATTGTTTTACATTCCGCCCATCCCTAGTACGGATCTTAGGGCACGTTAAGTAGCAAGTGCGAAAACAAACAAGTGCATACGTGAGTACGTGGCCTAACTGTTCAAAGTAAATGGATTTAAAAAATTACGACGTCTAAAGGCTCCTTGTAAATTCAGAGCCTAAAAATGCCTGCCGGCGAATTCCATCTCACACTCTATTAGTCGGTAACACAATGGAAACATATGCAAACCTTCAGTTAAAAATAACTTACATCAAAATATATTTACATGAAATACTAACCTCCTGTAACAAGAAAGTACGACAGCAAAACTAAAGAAAACATCACCATTGCCGATGGTTGATGGAACCATGACGGACGTTTTATTTTCAGATTTGGAGCTTCCAAAACGTAAAAAGGTATTCTGTACAAAAATTCCATTCTAGACAACAGTTGTGAAATTCCAAGATATTCTATTATATTACACGTACATATTCCACACGACAAATAAAACCTTGCATCAAGAAAACAAGCATACGTGTACAATTTGTATGCGTATTCAAAAACAAATTACGAACACACTTAAGATAACAACACCAATGAGCTTGTCGACTTTCCAAACATGAAAATTCTTACTATCGATATACATAGAGTTCTACCAGCTGTAGCGCTAATAGCAGCGGAAAGGCCGGGATCACGGTCGTAGAAGAACAGGTCCTGACACTCGCCTATATACCAATGTATTTTTTATTTTTATTTATTTATTTCTTATATACACTTGCTGTTTACATAGATGATACAAGTACATTTGAATCCCTGGAGCATGGCTCATATAAGAGTTCTGTTTTATTTACAAGAAATTATTGCATAGATGCCTAGCATCTCAGCTGAGAAACGTAAGATGTGGCAGTGTCTTGAGATGACAGCCTATGATTCATATTACAGAATACCAAAATATTGCAAAATATTGTATAACAATAAACCAGACAATACTTACAAATATTAACTGACAGAAACAAAACTCAATACCCAAGCAGCAAATACAACAAAAATAATACTAATACATAAGTAAGCACAGCAACATATGAAACAGGAGAGAAAAAAGAAACGAAAATCTCTCTGTACTTCCCACGTAGGTTAACTCGTACATCAGCATTAAATAGCAGATACATTTTGTTTGTCTGTAGTTTGTCAAGTTACCGAGAATGTTGTACTTTTTGGAGCTGTAATCCGGGCGGTCGGACTCAAACTCCGACATTTTTTTTTTTTCCATTGTTAACATTATAAAGTAAATAAAAATTGCTAGAGCCTTTTCTTAAAAATTTGTGAGCGAAGGAAGTGTTTCATAAATTGATATAAAATATGTTTTGATAAATTGTTTATGAAGTGACCGGAGTTTGACTCCGCCCGCCCTAACTGCAGCGCCAATAAAACACAACTTTCTCGGCAACATGGTGAACTGCAGCCAAACAGGAGGTCAAGTTCAGACATGTTCTTTTACGGCCGTGACCGGGATACTTTATGAAATGTGGGATGGTCTCTTTCTGCATAACGCCATTAAGTTGTAATAACGTGGTTAAATTTTTTAAATTCAATAATGATTAAAAAGCCTTACCAAGAACTTTTGCAAAAATTGACGCCCTGTCCGGTGAGGGAGAGGTAGGCACGGAGCTGCGTCGGAATGCTCTGGGCGCCACCCGGTTAAGCCCGTGCTATATTGACAGTAAAGTAGCCGTATAAAAATAACCGTAACCGCACCGTAAGAAATAGACAGGTTTCTATCCCTGTTACGGTCTTACGGCGGCTAAGTAGCGGTACGGTGTGTTGTAGCATGCATCTCTCAAATGTGTTTGTTCAATTCTTACGGTTATTTCTTACGGCGATTCTAGCACGGCCTTTAAGCGTGTAGCCGGAAACACGAGGCTCAATGGGTCGTGGTCTGTTCGTGACGGCGTGCCCCTCTCTTACCGGCGAGTCGAAACAACTGCGTATCAGGGAAAGCAGGGAGGACCTGAAGAAAACTACACCTTAAATGGACACTTATGGGGCGGTCCACACGGCCATACCCTAGGGCCTTAAGCAAGCCAGCTCAAAATGGCAAAACAAAGTAGAACACTGGGCCGGATAGTTGCACACACACGTTACATTTCTCGCTGGACGAATCATAGTACCGAATCGCGGCACGTCTCTCTCGTTCCTTCCGTCGCGGCCGCTGCTTCCAGACTGCCTTCTTCATGCACTGGTAGAGGGAGGGGGTGGCAAAGCCATGTGTCCTGCACTGGCAGATGGCCGGGATGGCAGGTGTCGCACATCTGTGTCAAGTTCCCACACACCCTGCTGCCATCACTGATCCGCCACACTAGCAGATGTGTGGTACTTGAGTGTGTGTGGGCCACACACACTCAAGTACCACACATCTGCCATTACCAACTAGCGCACACCTGCCTCTGACAGACTCTGCGAACACCTGCCGCGACCAGGTGCAACTCCACCTAGCCTGTGGCCTGGTACGACGACATATAATATACTGTTAATTTCCTTGTAAGTGCTGACTTCTGTTGGCAGTTGGATGCTTATTGACTTTTGTGCTTGTGGTGTAATGAGTTTTCACTTGATTCGTTAGTAGGCCCTGAAGCATATGTGAAAATTTTTGTTTTATTAGCCAAAGTAAAAAATAATCATACCTACCTAACACTTTGGTACTTAAATGTCTTGTATAGTCTGCCTCATAAAAGAATACCACTTTTTGACAGTTGTGTTCGCAATTATTTATTTATTTTTTTTTTTTTCATGAAATAAGCAGTGTTTTCCTCTACCACAAGTGACTTTTGCACAAACACACTTAACTGGGTCTCAGACTATGAAATTTATCAAAATTAAAAAAAGTAATTTCCTGCAGAAATTGCTACACATGATAGCCTTCAAAACTGTAAAAAAATGGAATTCTTTCATGAGACAGACTAGCTTAAAATTATGAACATTTGTAGGTACTGTGTGCAATATTTATCAAGGATATCCTACTGCCCTTCATTCATTACTTACCGTGTGTTAGATTTTCAGACCTCATACCAGTACTTTCTGTTTAAAATTTACTAATTAACTTATGCTGTCTTCACAAACTGCCTGATATTTATTGAAAAAATGTAACTATATGCAAACAATGGTTAATATAAATAAATCCATGTGCACATTAAAGGCAGCAATTATAATTTCCTCACCACACACATCACACATTGTAACATTGCTTGCATGTTACACCATTGTAGAACATTGAAAAGTTGTCAGATTTGTACCAAATCTTTTGATTTTTTTCCAATTTTTATTATTAACTCCAAAACGACTAACGCTTCCCACCATCCCTGGTTGACGATAAGAAGGAACTTCCATTCAAAACTGAATTACTACTTCAGAAACCACCTTTATAGGGCCTAGTAGTTATTTCTGATGACCAGATTTGTTGCAAATGTGAGTTTGTGGTATCATTGTTCTGGGTAGCTGAGGGATGCTAAAATTATGAACATGGAGAGATCATAACAATTCTGAAGGAAGGTAAGTTAGGTCTTGAGAGCTGATAATGGGTGACATGAGACAGATATGGCGCACGTTTTGATTACTGAATTTACAGATGAAGGATGTGATAACCCTTGGCCACACAATACAAAGAATGGATATAAAATAAAATAACATTACGTGTCCATTACCAAATTTACATAGCTCGGGTTCATTTTCAGTTCTTGGATATATGATGTGTGTTTTGCTATTGTAATTTGTTTAAATTCCTTTAATATTTTGTGATCAAAAAATTGTGATTGCACAGTAATGTATCTCCTTTTCCACATGTACTTATATTAAAAATAGCATGTTGTGCTGTCTGTGGCTGTACTTACTAGCAATGTGTAGGTTTCCCAATCAAACAACAAAAACTGCAGCTACATCTCTGTATTTATATCCAGTAAACTTTTCTGAAATGACAAAATGCATCAGTAGTTTAAAAAATAAAAATTCAACAGGTATGGATGGCATTCCAGTAACAATAATAAAAGACTGTACCAACTGCTAGTAAAACCACTCACTCACGTAATAAATGAATCTTTTTCAACAGGTACTTTTCCTGATGATCTCAAACTAGATAAAGTTATTCCACTGTTCAAAAAGGGAGATAAAACAAACATTGTAAATTATAGGCCCATTTCTCTGCTAAGCTCCTTTTCAAAAATTTTTGAAATAATACTGAAGAATAGAATAGTTAATTTTCTCACAAAATTTAAACTGCTTAGCAACTTTCAACATGGTTTTTTAAAAGGAAAAAACACAGAAACAGCAATAGGAGAATTTAATGAAAATATAATAGCATGCAGTGACAAGTCATGTAGTTCGTTGGGGGTGTTCCTGGACTTAACCAAAGCGTTTGACACCATTGATCATAAACTTTTACTGGAGAAATTAGAACGTATAGGAATCAGGGGAAAGGCAAATACCTTACTAAATTCATACTTGACGAATAGAAGACAAGATGTTGAAGTAACAAGAGTAAATGATAACAATTTTCTAGACATATGTCATTCTCACCCACAAAAGATAAATTCAGGTGTTCCACAAGGGAGTGTCCTTGGACCTCTATTATTTATTATCTATTTAAAAGATTTAGAACTTCAACTGGATAATGTAGCTGTTACTTCATTTGCAGATGACACAAACTTACTCGTAAAACCATGTCAGGATATGACTCTAGAAAACAGTGCATCAAATATTATTTGCAAACTAACTTCCTGGTTTGCTTCCAACAAGTTAGCTTTAAATCTGGAAAAAACAAAGTGCATCCTATTTAATCCAAAAACCGGAGCTGATGAAACAAAAATAAATGTGCAAAACAAATTTATTAGCTGTGTGAAAGAAACCTGTTTTCTTGGCTTGAATATTGATGACAAATTATCGTGGAAAGTCCATGTAAGGCACATTGTAAAAAAGTTGAACAAGTCGTGCTATATACTTAAATCTCTATCAGGACTAACCTCAATAAAATGTTTGAAATCAGTTTATTTTTCTTATGTCCACTCTCACATCAGTTATGCCATAATTTTCTGGGGTACAAGTAAATCCAATTTACAAACAGTTTTTATTGCACAAAAAAGGGCCTTGCGCATAATAAAATGCTTACCTCCAACAAAAAGTTGCAGAAACATTATTCAGGGTGTATGGTATTCTCCCAGTACCTTGCGTGTATATCTACAAGACAATCCTTAACATACGCAAAAATAAAATTAAATATGACACAAATGTCCAAGTTCATTGTCACAACACCAGAACAAAGAATAATTTCCATCTAAAAACTGTAAATAGAGCACAGACATTAAAGACAGTAAATAACGTGGGGATAAGGTTCTACAACAAACTACCTGAAAGTATCAAAATTCTAAATGGAGATAGACTGTTCAAAGAGCATTTGTATACATTTCTGCTAAAAAATTCATTTCATAGTGTTGAAGAATATTTGTCTGACAATTAAATTTTTGATCCTAGTTTTAAGCAAAAATGAAAAATAGGCACACACATGTTGTAAATTTAGTATATGTACATGTTAGTTGTAAATAATCGTGAGCAGACTTGTAAACAGTCAGCACATTTGTGTGTGTATATATCAACAAACATATCGTGGGGTGATAGGCCAAAGGTCGTAACCAACAAAATTTCAAAAATTGAGGTTATGTTTCCGTTGGATTGTGCATCCTTTACTACACATTTCTGCCAAATGGCGTAACCCTCACACTATTTTTAATGCCTGTAGAACAGTTTTAGTTTTTCAGTATTGTTTGTTGACAATATTTTAGTTACCAGACAATTA